>JASWHV010000403.1:0-63984 GCA_030760725.1 Neostapfia colusana
CTGTATCGGCTACGCGTTACCTTTCCACACTAATTTTTTGGTAAGATTCTAAAAAATATCAAAATTTTGGAGAACAATCCAAAGGGGTTAGCCTTCGGTATTATTGAAAAGGGAGGTTTTCGGATAATAACTCGTGAAAAATTCATTTTTCTTGCACATGAGGCTTGTATTCTTAATCATCTATGTGTTACCAATCCAAACTTAATTTTTGGGAGGTTATGAAAAATATCAAATTTTTTGAGAAAATCCAAAGGGGTTAGCCTTCGATATTACAGAAAAGGGAGGTTTCTGTTAAATAACTCGTCAAAAATTTATTTTTCTGTGAAATAACTAGTCAAAAATTCATTTTTCTTGCACATGAGGCTTGTATTCTCAATCGGCTACGTGTTACCAATCCAAACTTCATTTTTGGGATGTTATAAAAAATATCAAATTTTTTGAGAAAATCCAAAGGGGTTAGCCTTCGATATTACCGAAAAGGAGGTTTCCGTCAAATAACTCGTCTAAAATTCATTTTTATTTCAAATAACTCTTTAAAAATTCATTTTTCATGCACATAAGGCTTGTATTCTGTATCGGCTACGCGTTACCTATCCATACTTATTTTTGATAAGATTCTAAAGAATTTCAAAAATTTTTAGAAAAATCCAAAGGGGTTAGCCTTCGGTATTATTGAAAAGGGAGGTTTCCAGTTAATAACTCGTGAAAAATTCATTTTTCTTGCACATGAGGCTTGTATTCTCAATCGGCTACGTGTTACCAATCCAAACATAATTTTTGGGAGGTTATGAAAAATATCAAATTTTTTAAGAAAATCCAAATGGGTTAGCCTTCGATATTATTGAAAAGAAAGATTTCTGTCAAATAACTCGTCAAAAAATTATTTTTCTCTGAAATAACTAGTCAAAAATTCATTTTTCTTGCACATGAGGCTTGTATTCTGTATCGGCTACGCGTTACCTATCCATACTTGTTTTTTAAAAGGTTGTAAAAAATATCAAAATTTTTTAGAAAAATCCAAAGGGGTTAGCCTTCGATATTATTGAAAAGGGAGGTTCCCGGTTAATAACTCGTGAAAAATTCACTTTTCTTGCACATGAGATTTGTATTCTCTATCCGCTAGCGTTACCAATCCAAACTTCATTTTTGGGATGTTATAAAAATATCAAAATTTTTGAGAAAATCCCAAGGGGTTAGCCTTCGATATTACCGAAAAGGAGGTTTCCGTCAAATAACTCGTCAAAAATTCATTTTTCTGTCAAATAACTCATCAAAAATTCATTTTTCTTGCACATAAGGCTTGTATTCTGTATCGGCTACGTGTTACCTATCCATAATTATTTTTTGGTAAGATTCTAAAAAATATCAAAATTTTTAAGAAAAATCCAAAGGGGATAGCCTTTGATATTATTGAAAAGGGAGGTTTCCGGTTAATAACTCGTGAAAAATTCATTTTTCTTGCACATGAGGCTTGTATTCTCAATCGGCTATGTGTTACCAATCCAAACTTAATTTTTGGGAGGTTATGAAAAATATCAAATTTTTTGAGAAAATCCAAAGGGGTTAGCCTTCGATATTACAGAAAAAAGAGATTTCTGTTAAATAACTCATCAAAAATTTAATTTCTGTGAAATAACTAGTCAAAACTTCATCTTTCTTGCACATGAGGCTTGTATTCTGTATCTTCTACGCGTTACCTATCCATACTTATTTTTTGTAAGGTTGTGAAAAATATCAAAACTTTTGTGAAAAATCCAAAGGGGTTAGCCGTCGACATTATTGAAAAGGGAGGTTTCCAGTTAATAACTCATGAAAAATTCATTTTTCTTCCACATGATGCTTGTATTCTCCATCGGCTATGTGTTACCAATCCAAACTTAATTTTTGGGAGGTTATGAAAAATATCAATTTTTTTGAGAAAATCCCAAGGGGTTAGCCTTCGATATTACCGAAAAGGGAGGTTTTTGTTAAATAACTCATCAAAAATTTATTTTTTTGTGAAATAACTAGTGAAAACTTCATCTTTCTTGCACGTGAGGCTTGTATTCTGTATCTGCTACGCGTTACCTATCCATACTTATTTTTTGTAAGGTTGTAAAAAATAGCAAAACTTTTGTGAAAAATCCAAAGGGGTTAGCCATCGATATTATTGAAAAGGGAGGTTCCTGGTTAATAACTCGTGAAAAATTCATTTTTCTTGCACATGATGCTTGTATTCTCCATCGGCTACATGTTACCAATCCATACCTATTTTTCGGGAGGTTCTAAAAAATATCAAAATTTTTAGAAAAATCCAAAGGGGTTAGCCTTCGATATTACCTATAATGGAGCTTTCCGACAGATAACTAGTTAGAAATTCATTTTTCTTGCACACGAGACTTGTATTCTCTATCCGCTATGCGTTACCAACCCAAACTTAATTTTTGGGAGGTTCCAAAAAATATCAAATTTTTTGAGAAAGTCCAAAGGGGTTAGCCTTCGATATTACAGAAAAGGGAGTTTTCAGTCAAATAACTCGTCAAAAATTTATTTTTCTCTGAAGTAACTAGTCAAAAAATTGTTTTTCTTGCACATGAGGCTTGTATTCTGTACGGCTATGCGTTACCTATCCATACTTATTTTTTGGAATGTTGTAAAAAATATCAAAATTTTTGAGAAAAATCCAAAGGGGTTAGCCTTCAATATTATTGAAAAGGGAGGTTCCCGGTTAATAACTCGTGAAAATCCAAAGGGGTTAGCCTTCGATATTACCGAAAAGGAGGTTTCCATCAAATAACTCGTCTAAAATTCATTTTTATTTCAAATGAATCATTAAAAATTCATTTTTCTTGCACATAAGGCTTGTATTCTGTATCGGCTACGCGTTACCTTTCCACACTAATTTTTTGGTAAGATTCTAAAAAATATCAAAATTTTGGAGAACAATCCAAAGGGGTTAGCCTTCGGTATTATTGAAAAGGGAGGTTTTCGGATAATAACTCGTGAAAAATTCATTTTTCTTGCACATGAGGCTTGTATTCTTAATCATCTATGTGTTACCAATCCAAACTTAATTTTTGGGAGGTTATGAAAAATATCAAATTTTTTGAGAAAATCCAAAGGGGTTAGCCTTCGATATTACAGAAAAGGGAGGTTTCTGTTAAATAACTCGTCAAAAATTTATTTTTCTGTGAAATAACTAGTCAAAAATTCATTTTTCTTGCACATGAGGCTTGTATTCTCAATCGGCTACGTGTTACCAATCCAAACTTCATTTTTGGGATGTTATAAAAAATATCAAATTTTTTGAGAAAATCCAAAGGGGTTAGCCTTCGATATTACCGAAAAGGAGGTTTCCGTCAAATAACTCGTCTAAAATTCATTTTTATTTCAAATAACTCTTTAAAAATTCATTTTTCATGCACATAAGGCTTGTATTCTGTATCGGCTACGCGTTACCTATCCATACTTATTTTTGATAAGATTCTAAAGAATTTCAAAAATTTTTAGAAAAATCCAAAGGGGTTAGCCTTCGGTATTATTGAAAAGGGAGGTTTCCAGTTAATAACTCGTGAAAAATTCATTTTTCTTGCACATGAGGCTTGTATTCTCAATCGGCTACGTGTTACCAATCCAAACATAATTTTTGGGAGGTTATGAAAAATATCAAATTTTTTAAGAAAATCCAAATGGGTTAGCCTTCGATATTATTGAAAAGGAAGATTTCTGTCAAATAACTCGTCAAAAAATTATTTTTCTCTGAAATAACTAGTCAAAAATTCATTTTTCTTGCACATGAGGCTTGTATTCTGTATCGGCTACGCGTTACCTATCCATACTTGTTTTTTAAAAGGTTGTAAAAAATATCAAAATTTTTTAGAAAAATCCAAAGGGGTTAGCCTTCGATATTATTGAAAAGGGAGGTTCCCGGTTAATAACTCGTGAAAAATTCACTTTTCTTGCACATGAGATTTGTATTCTCTATCCGCTAGCGTTACCAATCCAAACTTCATTTTTGGGATGTTATAAAAATATCAAAATTTTTGAGAAAATCCCAAGGGGTTAGCCTTCGATATTACCGAAAAGGAGGTTTCCGTCAAATAACTCGTCAAAAATTCATTTTTCTGTCAAATAACTCATCAAAAATTCATTTTTCTTGCACATAAGGCTTGTATTCTGTATCGGCTACGTGTTACCTATCCATAATTATTTTTTGGTAAGATTCTAAAAAATATCAAAATTTTTAAGAAAAATCCAAAGGGGATAGCCTTTGATATTATTGAAAAGGGAGGTTTCCGGTTAATAACTCGTGAAAAATTCATTTTTCTTGCACATGAGGCTTGTATTCTCAATCGGCTATGTGTTACCAATCCAAACTTAATTTTTGGGAGGTTATGAAAAATATCAAATTTTTTGAGAAAATCCAAAGGGGTTAGCCTTCGATATTACAGAAAAAAGAGATTTCTGTTAAATAACTCATCAAAAATTTAATTTCTGTGAAATAACTAGTCAAAACTTCATCTTTCTTGCACATGAGGCTTGTATTCTGTATCTTCTACGCGTTACCTATCCATACTTATTTTTTGTAAGGTTGTGAAAAATATCAAAACTTTTGTGAAAAATCCAAAGGGGTTAGCCGTCGACATTATTGAAAAGGGAGGTTTCCAGTTAATAACTCATGAAAAATTCATTTTTCTTCCACATGATGCTTGTATTCTCCATCGGCTATGTGTTACCAATCCAAACTTAATTTTTGGGAGGTTATGAAAAATATCAATTTTTTTGAGAAAATCCCAAGGGGTTAGCCTTCGATATTACCGAAAAGGGAGGTTTTTGTTAAATAACTCATCAAAAATTTATTTTTTTGTGAAATAACTAGTGAAAACTTCATCTTTCTTGCACGTGAGGCTTGTATTCTGTATCTGCTACGCGTTACCTATCCATACTTATTTTTTGTAAGCTTGTAAAAAATAGCAAAACTTTTGTGAAAAATCCAAAGGGGTTAGCCATCGATATTATTGAAAAGGGAGGTTCCTGGTTAATAACTCGTGAAAAATTCATTTTTCTTGCACATGATGCTTGTATTCTCCATCGGCTACATGTTACCAATCCATACCTATTTTTCGGGAGGTTCTAAAAAATATCAAAATTTTTTAGAAAAATCCAAAGGGGTTAGCCTTCGATATTACCTATAATGGAGCTTTCCGACAGATAACTAGTTAGAAATTCATTTTTCTTGCACACGAGACTTGTATTCTCTATCCGCTATGCGTTACCAACCCAAACTTAATTTTTGGGAGGTTCCAAAAAATATCAAATTTTTTGAGAAAGTCCAAAGGGGTTAGCCTTCGATATTACAGAAAAGGGAGTTTTCAGTCAAATAACTCGTCAAAAATTTATTTTTCTCTGAAGTAACTAGTCAAAAAATTGTTTTTCTTGCACATGAGGCTTGTATTCTGTACGGCTATGCGTTACCTATCCATACTTATTTTTTGGAATGTTGTAAAAAATATCAAAATTTTTGAGAAAAATCCAAAGGGGTTAGCCTTCAATATTATTGAAAAGGGAGGTTCCCGGTTAATAACTCGTGAAAATCCAAAGGGGTTAGCCTTCGATATTACCGAAAAGGAGGTTTCCATCAAATAACTCGTCTAAAATTCATTTTTATTTCAAATGAATCATTAAAAATTCATTTTTCTTGCACATAAGGCTTGTATTCTGTATCGGCTACGCGTTACCTTTCCACACTAATTTTTTGGTAAGATTCTAAAAAATATCAAAATTTTGGAGAACAATCCAAAGGGGTTAGCCTTCGGTATTATTGAAAAGGGAGGTTTTCGGATAATAACTCGTGAAAAATTCATTTTTCTTGCACATGAGGCTTGTATTCTTAATCATCTATGTGTTACCAATCCAAACTTAATTTTTGGGAGGTTATGAAAAATATCAAATTTTTTGAGAAAATCCAAAGGGGTTAGCCTTCGATATTACAGAAAAGGGAGGTTTCTGTTAAATAACTCGTCAAAAATTTATTTTTCTGTGAAATAACTAGTCAAAAATTCATTTTTCTTGCACATGAGGCTTGTATTCTCAATCGGCTACGTGTTACCAATCCAAACTTCATTTTTGGGATGTTATAAAAAATATCAAATTTTTTGAGAAAATCCAAAGGGGTTAGCCTTCGATATTACCGAAAAGGAGGTTTCCGTCAAATAACTCGTCTAAAATTCATTTTTATTTCAAATAACTCTTTAAAAATTCATTTTTCATGCACATAAGGCTTGTATTCTGTATCGGCTACGCGTTACCTATCCATACTTATTTTTGATAAGATTCTAAAGAATTTCAAAAATTTTTAGAAAAATCCAAAGGGGTTAGCCTTCGGTATTATTGAAAAGGGAGGTTTCCAGTTAATAACTCGTGAAAAATTCATTTTTCTTGCACATGAGGCTTGTATTCTCAATCGGCTACGTGTTACCAATCCAAACATAATTTTTGGGAGGTTATGAAAAATATCAAATTTTTTAAGAAAATCCAAATGGGTTAGCCTTCGATATTATTGAAAAGGAAGATTTCTGTCAAATAACTCGTCAAAAAATTATTTTTCTCTGAAATAACTAGTCAAAAATTCATTTTTCTTGCACATGAGGCTTGTATTCTGTATCGGCTACGCGTTACCTATCCATACTTGTTTTTTAAAAGGTTGTAAAAAATATCAAAATTTTTTAGAAAAATCCAAAGGGGTTAGCCTTCGATATTATTGAAAAGGGAGGTTCCCGGTTAATAACTCGTGAAAAATTCACTTTTCTTGCACATGAGATTTGTATTCTCTATCCGCTAGCGTTACCAATCCAAACTTCATTTTTGGGATGTTATAAAAATATCAAAATTTTTGAGAAAATCCCAAGGGGTTAGCCTTCGATATTACCGAAAAGGAGGTTTCCGTCAAATAACTCGTCAAAAATTCATTTTTCTGTCAAATAACTCATCAAAAATTCATTTTTCTTGCACATAAGGCTTGTATTCTGTATCGGCTACGTGTTACCTATCCATAATTATTTTTTGGTAAGATTCTAAAAAATATCAAAATTTTTAAGAAAAATCCAAAGGGGATAGCCTTTGATATTATTGAAAAGGGAGGTTTCCGGTTAATAACTCGTGAAAAATTCATTTTTCTTGCACATGAGGCTTGTATTCTCAATCGGCTATGTGTTACCAATCCAAACTTAATTTTTGGGAGGTTATGAAAAATATCAAATTTTTTGAGAAAATCCAAAGGGGTTAGCCTTCGATATTACAGAAAAAAGAGATTTCTGTTAAATAACTCATCAAAAATTTAATTTCTGTGAAATAACTAGTCAAAACTTCATCTTTCTTGCACATGAGGCTTGTATTCTGTATCTTCTACGCGTTACCTATCCATACTTATTTTTTGTAAGGTTGTGAAAAATATCAAAACTTTTGTGAAAAATCCAAAGGGGTTAGCCGTCGACATTATTGAAAAGGGAGGTTTCCAGTTAATAACTCATGAAAAATTCATTTTTCTTCCACATGATGCTTGTATTCTCCATCGGCTATGTGTTACCAATCCAAACTTAATTTTTGGGAGGTTATGAAAAATATCAATTTTTTTGAGAAAATCCCAAGGGGTTAGCCTTCGATATTACCGAAAAGGGAGGTTTTTGTTAAATAACTCATCAAAAATTTATTTTTTTGTGAAATAACTAGTGAAAACTTCATCTTTCTTGCACGTGAGGCTTGTATTCTGTATCTGCTACGCGTTACCTATCCATACTTATTTTTTGTAAGCTTGTAAAAAATAGCAAAACTTTTGTGAAAAATCCAAAGGGGTTAGCCATCGATATTATTGAAAAGGGAGGTTCCTGGTTAATAACTCGTGAAAAATTCATTTTTCTTGCACATGATGCTTGTATTCTCCATCGGCTACATGTTACCAATCCATACCTATTTTTCGGGAGGTTCTAAAAAATATCAAAATTTTTTAGAAAAATCCAAAGGGGTTAGCCTTCGATATTACCTATAATGGAGCTTTCCGACAGATAACTAGTTAGAAATTCATTTTTCTTGCACACGAGACTTGTATTCTCTATCCGCTATGCGTTACCAACCCAAACTTAATTTTTGGGAGGTTCCAAAAAATATCAAATTTTTTGAGAAAGTCCAAAGGGGTTAGCCTTCGATATTACAGAAAAGGGAGTTTTCAGTCAAATAACTCGTCAAAAATTTATTTTTCTCTGAAGTAACTAGTCAAAAATTTGTTTTTCTTGCACATGAGGCTTGTATTCTGTACGGCTACGCGTTACCTATCCATACTTATTTTTTGGAATGTTGTAAAAAATATCAAAATTTTTGAGAAAAATCCAAAGGGGTTAGCCTTCAATATTATTGAAAAGGGAGGTTCCCGGTTAATAACTCGTGAAAATCCAAAGGGGTTAGCCTTCGATATTACCGAAAAGGAGGTTTCCATCAAATAACTCGTCTAAAATTCATTTTTATTTCAAATGAATCATTAAAAATTCATTTTTCTTGCACATAAGGCTTGTATTCTGTATCGGCTACGCGTTACCTTTCCACACTAATTTTTTGGTAAGATTCTAAAAAATATCAAAATTTTGGAGAACAATCCAAAGGGGTTAGCCTTCGGTATTATTGAAAAGGGAGGTTTTCGGATAATAACTCGTGAAAAATTCATTTTTCTTGCACATGAGGCTTGTATTCTTAATCATTTATGTGTTACCAATCCAAACTTAATTTTTGGGAGGTTATGAAAAATATCAAATTTTTTGAGAAAATCCAAAGGGGTTAGCCTTCGATATTACAGAAAAGGGAGGTTTCTGTTAAATAACTCGTCAAAAATTTATTTTTCTGTGAAATAACTAGTCAAAAATTCATTTTTCTTGCACATGAGGCTTGTATTCTCAATCGGCTACGTGTTACCAATCCAAACTTCATTTTTGGGATGTTATAAAAAATATCAAATTTTTTGAGAAAATCCAAAGGGGTTAGCCTTCGATATTACCGAAAAGGAGGTTTCCGTCAAATAACTCGTCTAAAATTCATTTTTATTTCAAATAACTCTTTAAAAATTCATTTTTCATGCACATAAGGCTTGTATTCTGTATCGGCTACGCGTTACCTATCCATACTTATTTTTGATAAGATTCTAAAGAATTTCAAAAATTTTTAGAAAAATCCAAAGGGGTTAGCCTTCGGTATTATTGAAAAGGGAGGTTTCCAGTTAATAACTCGTGAAAAATTCATTTTTCTTGCACATGAGGCTTGTATTCTCAATCGGCTACGTGTTACCAATCCAAACATAATTTTTGGGAGGTTATGAAAAATATCAAATTTTTTAAGAAAATCCAAATGGGTTAGCCTTCGATATTATTGAAAAGGAAGATTTCTGTCAAATAACTCGTCAAAAAATTATTTTTCTCTGAAATAACTAGTCAAAAATTCATTTTTCTTGCACATGAGGCTTGTATTCTGTATCGGCTACGCGTTACCTATCCATACTTATTTTTTAAAAGGTTGTAAAAAATATCAAAATTTTTTAGAAAAATCCAAAGGGGTTAGCCTTCGATATTATTGAAAAGGGAGGTTCCCGGTTAATAACTCGTGAAAAATTCACTTTTCTTGCACATGAGATTTGTATTCTCTATCCGCTAGCGTTACCAATCCAAACTTCATTTTTGGGATGTTATAAAAATATCAAAATTTTTGAGAAAATCCAAAGGGGTTAGCCTTCGATATTACCGAAAAGGAGGTTTCCGTCAAATAACTCGTCAAAAATTCATTTTTCTGTCAAATAACTCATCAAAAATTCATTTTTCTTGCACATAAGGCTTGTATTCTGTATCGGCTACGCGTTACCTATCCATACTTATTTTTTGGTAAGATTCTAAAAAATATCAAAAATTTTGAGAAAAATCCAAAGGGATTAGCCTTCGGTATTATTGAAAAGGGAGGTTTCCTGTTAATAACTCGCGAAAAATTCATTTTTCTTGCACATGAGGCTTGTATTCTCAATCGGCTATGTGTTACCAATCAGAACTTAATTTTTGGGAGGTTATGAAAAATATCAATTTTTTGAGAAAATCCCAAGGGGTTAGCCTTCGATATTACCGAAAAGGGAGGTTTCTGTTAAATAACTCATCAAAAATTTATTTTTTTGTGAAATAACTAGTCAAAACTTCATCTTTCTTGCACATGAGGCTTGTATTCTGTATCTGCTACGCGTTACCTATCCATACTTATTTTTTGTAAGGTTGTAAAAAATAGCAAAACTTTTGTGAAAAATCCAAAGGGGTTAGCCGTCGATATTATTGAAAAGGGAGGTTTCTAGTTAATAACTCGTGAAAAAATCATTTTTCTTGCACATGATGCTTGTATTCTCCATCGGCTACGTGTTACCAATCCATACCTATTTTTCGGGAGGTTCTAAAAAATATCAAAATTTTTTAGAAAAATCCAAAGGGGTTAACCTTCGATATTACCTATAATGGAGCTTTCCGACAGATAACTAGTCAGAAATTCATTTTTCTTGCACATGAGACTTGTATTCTCTATCCGCTATGCGTTACCAATCCAAACTTAATTTTTGGGAGGTTCCAAAAAATATCAAATTTTTTAAGAAAATCCAAAGGGGTTAGTCTTCGATATTACAGAAAAGGGAGTTTTCAGTCAAATAACTCGTCAAAAATTTATTTTTCTCTAAAGTAACTAGTCAAAAATTCATTTTTCTTGCACTTGAGGCTTGTATTCTGTATCGACTACGCGTTATCTATCCATACTTATTTTTTGGAATGTTATAAAAATATCAAAATTTTGAGAAAAATCCAAAGGGGTTAGCCGTCGATATTATTGAAAAGGGAGGTTTCCAGTTAATAACTCGTGAAAAATTCATTTTTCTTGCACATGATGCTTGTATTCTCCATCGGCTACGTGTTACCAATCCATACCTATTTTTCGGGAGGTTCTAAAAAATATCAAAAATTTTTAGGAAAATCCAAAGGGGTTAGCCTTCGATATTACCTATAATGGAGCTTTCCGACAAATAACTAGTCAGAAATTTATTTTTCTTGCACATGAGACTTGTATTCTCTATCCGCTATGCGATACCAATCCAAACTTAATTTTTGGGAGGTTCCAAAAAATATCAAATTTTTTTGAGAAAATCCAAAGGGGTTAGCCTTCGATATTACAGAAAAGGGAGTTTTAAGTCAAATAACTCGTCAAAAATTTATTTTTCTCTGAAATAACTTGTCAAAAATTCATTTTTCATGCACATGAGGCTTGTATTCTGTCTCGGCTACGCGTTACCTATCCATACTTATTTTTTGAAAGGTTGTAAAAAATATCAAAATTTTTAGAAAAATCCAAAGGGGTTAGCCTTCGATATTATTGAAAAGGGAGGTTCCCTGTTAATAACTCGTGAAAAATTCACTTTTCTTGCACATGAGATTTGTATTCTCTATCCGCTATGCGTTACCAATCCAAATTTCATTTTTGGGATGTTATAAAAATATCAAAATTTTTGAGAAAATCCAAAGGGGTTAGCCTTCGATATTACCGAAAAGGAGGTTTCCGTCAAATAACTCGTCAAAAATTCATTTTTATGTCAAATAACTCATCAAAAATTCATTTTTCTTGCACATAAGGCTTGTATTCTATATCGGCTACGCGTTACCTATCCATACTTATTTTTTGGTAAGATTCTAAAAAATATCAAAATTTTTGAGAAAAATCCAAAAGGATTAGCCTTCGGTATTATTGAAAAGGGAGGTTTCCTGTTAATAACTCGCGAAAAATTCATTTTTCTTGCACATGAGGCTTGTATTCTCAATCGACTATGTGTTACCAATCCAAACTTAATTTTTGGGAGGTTATGAAAAATATCAATTTTTTTGAGAAAATCCCAAGGGGTTAGCCTTCGATATTACCGAAAAGGAGGTTTCCGTCAAATAACTCGTCAAAAATTCATTTTTCTATCAAATAACTCATCAAAAATTCATTTTTCTTGCACATAAGGCTTGTATTCTGTATCGGCTACGTGTTACCTATCCATACTTATTTTTTGGTAAGATTCTAAAAAATATCAAAATTTTTGAGAAAAATCCAAATGGGTTAGCCTTTGATATTATTGAAAAGGGAGGTTTCCGGTTAATAACTCGTCAAAAAATTATTTTTCTCTGAAATAACTCGTCAAAAAATTATTTTTCTCTGAAATAACTAGTCAAAAATTCATTTTTCTTGCACATGAGGCTTGTATTCTGTATCGGCTACGCGTTACCTATCCATACTTATTTTTTAAAAGGTTGTAAAAAATATCAAAATTTTTTAGAAAAATCCAAAGCGGTTAGCCTTCGATATTATTGAAAAGGGAGGTTCCCGGTTAATAACTCGTGAAAAATTCACTTTTCTTGCACATGAGATTTGTATTCTCTATCCGCTATGAGTTACCAATCCAAACTTCATTTTTGGAATGTTATAAAAATATCAAAATTTTTGAGAAAATCCAAAGGGGTTAGCCTTCGATATTACCGAAAAGGAGGTTTCCGTCAAATAACTCGTCAAAAATTCATTTTTCTGTCAAATAACTCATCAAAAATTCATTTTTCTTACACATAAGGCTTGTATTCTGTATCGGCTACGCGTTACCTATCCATACTTATTTTTTGGTAAGATTCTAAAAAATATCAAAATTTTTGAGAAAAATCCAAAGGGATTAGCCTTCGGTATTATTGAAAAGGGAGGTTTCCTGTTAATAACTCGCGAAAAATTCATTTTTCTTGCACATGAGGCTTGTATTCTCAATCGGCTATGTGTTACCAATCCAAACTTAATTTTTGGGAGGTTATGAAAAATATCAATTTTTTGAGAAAATCCCAAGGGGTTAGCCTTCGATATTACCGAAAAGGGAGGTTTCTGTTAAATAACTCATCAAAAATTTATTTTTTTGTGAAATAACTAGTCAAAACTTCATCTTTCTTGCACATGAGGCTTGTATTCTGTATCTGCTACGTGTTACCTATCCATACTTATTTTTTGTAAGGTTGTAAAAAATATCAAAACTTTTGTGAAAAATCCAAAGGGGTTAGCCGTCGATATTATTGAAAAGGGAGGTTTCCAGTTAATAACTCGTGAAAAATTCATTTTTCTTGCACATGATGCTTGTATTCTCCATCGGCTACGTGTTACCAATCCATACCTATTTTTCGGGAGGTTCTAAAAAATATCAAAATTTTTTAGAAAAATCCAAAGGGGTTAGCCTTCGATATTACCTATAATGGAGCTTTCCGACAAATAACTAGTCAGAAATTTATTTTTCTTGCACATGAGACTTGTATTCTCTATCCGCTATGCGTTACCAATCCAAACTTAATTTTTTGGAGGTTCCAAAAAATATAAAATTTTTTGAGAAAATCCAAAGGGGTTAGCCTTCGATATTACAGAAAAGGGAGTTTTCAGTCAAATAACTCGTCAAAAATTTATTTTTCTCTGAAGTAACTAGTCAAAAATTCATTTTTCTTGCACATGAGGCTTGTATTCTGTATCGGCTACGCGTTACCTATCCATACTTATTTTTTGGAATGTTGTAAAAAATATTAAAATTTTTGAGAAAAATCCAAAGGGGTTAGCCTTCAATATTATTGAAAAGGGAGGTTCCCGGTTAATAACTCGTGAAAATCCAAAGGGGTTAGCCTTCGATATTACCGAAAAGGAGGTTTCCGTCAAATAACTCGTCTAAAATTCATTTTTATTTCAAATAAATCATTAAAAATTCATTTTTCTTGCACATAAGGCTTGTATTATGTATCGGCTACGCGTTACCTATCCATACTTATTTTTTGATAAGATTCTAAAAAATATCAAAATTTTTTAGAAAAATCCAAAGGTGTTAGCCTTCGGTATTATTGAAAAGGGAGGTTTTCGGTTAATAACTCGTGAAAAAATCATTTTTCTTGCACATGAGACTTGTATTCTCAATCGGCTACGTGTTACCAATCCAAACATAATTTTTGGGAGGTTATGAAAAATATCAAATTTTTTGAGAAAATCCAAATGGGTTAGCCTTCGATATTATAGAAAAGGAAGGTTTCTGTCAAATAACTCGTCAAAAATTTATTTTTCTCTGAAATAACTAGTCAAAAATTCATTTTTCATGCACATGAGGCTTGTATTCTGTCTCGGCTACGCGTTACCTATCCATACTTATTTTTTGAAAGGTTGTAAAAAATATCAAAATTTTTTAGAAAAATCCAAAGGGGTTAGCCTTCGATATTATTGAAAAGGGAGGTTCCCGGTTAATAACTCGTGAAAAATTCACTTTTCTTGCACATGAGATTTGTATTCTCTATCCGCTATGCGTTACCAATCCAAATTTCATTTTTGGGATGTTATAAAAATATCAAAATTTTTGAGAAAATCCAAAGGGGTTAGCCTTCGATATTACCGAAAAGGAGGTTTCCGTCAAATAACTCGTCAAAAATTCATTTTTATGTCAAATAACTCATCAAAAATTCATTTTTCTTGCACATAAGGCTTGTATTCTGTATCGGCTACGCGTTACCTATCCATACTTATTTTTTGGTAAGATTCTAAAAAATATCAAAATTTTTGAGAAAAATCCAAAAGGATTAGCCTTCGGTATTATTGAAAAGGGAGGTTTCCTGTTAATAACTCGCGAAAACTTCATTTTTCTTGCACATGAGTCTTGTATTCTCAATCGATTATGTGTTACCAATCCAAACTTAATTTTTGGGAGGTTATGAAAAATATCAATTTTTTTGAGAAAATCCCAAGGGGTTAGCCTTCGATATTACCGAAAAGGAGGTTTCCGTCAAATAACTCGTCAAAAATTCATTTTTCTATCAAATAACTCATCAAAAATTCATTTTTCTTGCACATAAGGCTTGTATTCTGTATCGGCTACGCGTTACCTATCCATAATTATTTTTTGGTAAGATTCTAAAAAATATCAAAATTTTTAAGAAAAATCCAAAGGGGTTAGCCTTTGATATTATTGAAAAGGGAGGTTTTCGGTTAATAACTCGTGAAAAATTCATTTTTCTTGCACATGAGGCTTGTATTCTCAATCGGCTATGTGTTACCAATCCAAACTTAATTTTTGGGAGGTTATGAAAAATATCAAATTTTTTGAGAAAATCCAAAGGGGTTAGCCTTCGATATTACAGAAAAGGGAGGTTTCTGTTAAATAACTCATCAAAAATTTAATTTCTGTGAAATAACTAGTCAAAACTTCATCTTTCTTGCACATGAGGCTTGTATTCTGTATCTGCTACGCGTTACCTATCAATACTTATTTTTTGTAAGGTTGTGAAAAATATCAAAACTTTTGTGAAAAATCCAAAGGGGTTAGCCGTCGACATTATTGAAAAGGGAGGTTTCCAGTTAATAACTCATGAAAAATTCATTTTTCTTCCACATGATGCTTGTATTCTCCATCAGCTATGTGTTACCAATCCAAACTTAATTTTTGGGAGGTTATGAAAATTATCAATTTTTTTGAGAAAATCCCAAGGGGTTAGCCTTCGATATTACCGAAAAGGGAGGTTTCTGTTAAATAACTCATCAAAAATTTATTTTTTTTGTGAAATAACTAGTCAAAACTTCATCTTTCTTGCACATGAGGCTTGTATTCTGTATCTGCTACGCGTTACCTATCCATACTTATTTTTTGTAAGGTTGTAAAAAATAGCAAAACTTTTGTGAAAAATCCAAAGGGGTTAGCCATCGATATTATTGAAAAGGGAGGTTCCTCGTTAATAACTCGTGAAAAATTCATTTTTCTTGCACATGATGCTTGTATTCTCCATCGGCTACATGTTACCAATCCATACCTATTTTTCGGGAGGTTCTAAAAAATATCAAAAATTTTTAGAAAAATCCAAAGGGGTTAGCCTTCGATATTACCTATAATGGAGCTTTCCGACAGATAACTAGTCAGAAATTCATTTTTCTTGCACACGAGACTTGTATTCTCTATCCGCTATGCCTTACTAACCCAAACTTAATTTTTGGGAGGTTCCAAAAAATATCAAATTTTTGAGAAAGTCCAAAGGGGTTAGCCTTCGATATTACAGAAAAGGGAGGTTTCCAGTTAATAACTCGTGAAAAATTCATTTTTCTTGCACATGATGCTTGTATTCTCCATCGGCTACGTGTTACCAATCCATACCTATTTTTCGGGAGGTTCTAAAAAATATCAAAATTTTTTAGAAAAATCCAAAGGGGTTAGCCTTCGATATTACCTATAATGGAGCTTTCCGACAAATAACTAGTCAGAAATTTATTTTTCTTGCACATGAGACTTGTATTCTCTATCCGCTATGCGTTACCAATCCAAACTTAATTTTTGGGAGGTTCCAAAAAATATCAAATTTTTTGAGAAAATCCAAAGGGGTTAGCCTTCGATATTACAGAAAAGGGAGTTTTCAGTCAAATAACTCGTCAAAAATTTATTTTTCTCTGAAGTAACTAGTCAAAAATTCATTTTTCTTGCACATGAGGCTTGTATTCTGTATCGGCTACGCGTTACCTATCCATACTTATTTTTTGGAATGTTGTAAAAAATATTAAAATTTTTGAGAAAAATCCAAAGGGGTTAGCCTTCAATATTATTGAAAAGGGAGGTTGCCGGTTAATAACTCGTGAAAATCCAAAGGGGTTAGCCTTCGATATTACCGAAAAGGAGGTTTCCGTCAAATAACTCGTCTAAAATTCATTTTTATTTCAAATAAATCATTAAAAATTCATTTTTCTTGCACATAAGGCTTGTATTATGTATCGGCTACGCGTTACCTATCCATACTTATTTTTTGATAAGATTCTAAAAAATATCAAAATTTTTTAGAAAAATCCAAAGGTGTTAGCCTTCGGTATTATTGAAAAGGGAGGTTTTCGGTTAATAACTCGTGAAAAATTCATTTTTCTTGCACATGAGGCTTGTATTCTCAATCGGCTACGTGTTACCAATCCAAACATAATTTTTGGGAGGTTATGAAAAATATCAAATTTTTTGAGAAAATCCAAATGGGTTAGCCTTCGATATTATAGAAAAGGAAGGTTTCTGTCAAATAACTCGTCAAAAATTTATTTTTCTCTGAAATAACTAGTCAAAAATTCATTTTTCATGCACATGAGGCTTGTATTCTGTCTCGGCTACGCGTTACCTATCCATACTTATTTTTTGAAAGGTTGTAAAAAATATCAAAATTTTTTAGAAAAATCCAAAGGGGTTAGCCTTCGATATTATTGAAAAGGGAGGTTCCCGGTTAATAACTCGTGAAAAATTCACTTTTCTTGCACATGAGATTTGTATTCTCTATCCGCTATGCGTTACCAATCCAAATTTCATTTTTGGGATGTTATAAAAATATCAAAATTTTTGAGAAAATCCAAAGGGGTTAGCCTTCGATATTACCGAAAAGGAGGTTTCCGTCAAATAACTCGTCAAAAATTCATTTTTATGTCAAATAACTCATCAAAAATTCATTTTTCTTGCACATAAGGCTTGTATTCTATATCGGCTACGCGTTACCTATCCATACTTATTTTTTGGTAAGATTCTAAAAAATATCAAAATTTTTGAGAAAAATCCAAAAGGATTAGCCTTCGGTATTATTGAAAAGGGAGGTTTCCTGTTAATAACTCGCGAAAAATTCATTTTTCTTGCACATGAGGCTTGTATTCTCAATCGACTATGTGTTACCAATCCAAACTTAATTTTTGGGAGGTTATGAAAAATATCAATTTTTTTGAGAAAATCCCAAGGGGTTAGCCTTCGATATTACCGAAAAGGAGGTTTCCGTCAAATAACTCGTCAAAAATTCATTTTTCTATCAAATAACTCATCAAAAATTCATTTTTCTTGCACATAAGGCTTGTATTCTGTATCGGCTACGTGTTACCTATCCATACTTATTTTTTGGTAAGATTCTAAAAAATATCAAAATTTTTGAGAAAAATCCAAATGGGTTAGCCTTTGATATTATTGAAAAGGGAGGTTTCCGGTTAATAACTCGTCAAAAAATTATTTTTCTCTGAAATAACTCGTCAAAAAATTATTTTTCTCTGAAATAACTAGTCAAAAATTCATTTTTCTTGCACATGAGGCTTGTATTCTGTATCGGCTACGCGTTACCTATCCATACTTATTTTTTAAAAGGTTGTAAAAAATATCAAATTTTTTTAGAAAAATCCAAAGCGGTTAGCCTTCGATATTATTGAAAAGGGAGGTTCCCGGTTAATAACTCGTGAAAAATTCACTTTTCTTGCACATGAGATTTGTATTCTCTATCCGCTATGCGTTACCAATCCAAATTTCATTTTTGGGATGTTATAAAAATATCAAAATTTTTGAGAAAATCCAAAGGGGTTAGCCTTCGATATTACCGAAAAGGAGGTTTCCGTCAAATAACTCGTCAAAAATTCATTTTTATGTCAAATAACTCATCAAAAATTCATTTTTCTTGCACATAAGGCTTGTATTCTATATCGGCTACGCGTTACCTATCCATACTTATTTTTTGGTAAGATTCTAAAAAATATCAAAATTTTTGAGAAAAATCCAAAAGGATTAGCCTTCGGTATTATTGAAAAGGGAGGTTTCCTGTTAATAACTCGCGAAAAATTCATTTTTCTTGCACATGAGGCTTGTATTCTCAATCGACTATGTGTTACCAATCCAAACTTAATTTTTGGGAGGTTATGAAAAATATCAATTTTTTTGAGAAAATCCCAAGGGGTTAGCCTTCGATATTACCGAAAAGGAGGTTTCCGTCAAATAACTCGTCAAAAATTCATTTTTCTATCAAATAACTCATCAAAAATTCATTTTTCTTGCACATAAGGCTTGTATTCTGTATCGGCTACGTGTTACCTATCCATACTTATTTTTTGGTAAGATTCTAAAAAATATCAAAATTTTTGAGAAAAATCCAAATGGGTTAGCCTTTGATATTATTGAAAAGGGAGGTTTCCGGTTAATAACTCGTCAAAAAATTATTTTTCTCTGAAATAACTCGTCAAAAAATTATTTTTCTCTGAAATAACTAGTCAAAAATTCATTTTTCTTGCACATGAGGCTTGTATTCTGTATCGGCTACGCGTTACCTATCCATACTTATTTTTTAAAAGGTTGTAAAAAATATCAAATTTTTTTAGAAAAATCCAAAGCGGTTAGCCTTCGATATTATTGAAAAGGGAGGTTCCCGGTTAATAACTCGTGAAAAATTCACTTTTCTTGCACATGAGATTTGTATTCTCTATCCGCTATGAGTTACCAATCCAAACTTCATTTTTGGGATGTTATAAAAATATCAAAATTTTTGAGAAAATCCAAAGGGGTTAGCCTTCGATATTACCGAAAAGGAGGTTTCCGTCAAATAACTCGTCAAAAATTCATTTTTCTGTCAAATAACTCATCAAAAATTCATTTTTCTTGCACATAAGGCTTGTATTCTGTATCGGCTACGCGTTACCTATCCATACTTATTTTTTGGTAAGATTCTAAAAAATATCAAAATTTTTGAGAAAAATCCAAAGGGATTAGCCTTCGGTATTATTGAAAAGGGAGGTTTCCTGTTAATAACTCGCGAAAAATTCATTTTTCTTGCACATGAGGCTTGTATTCTCAATCGGCTATGTGTTACCAATCCAAACTTAATTTTTGGGAGGTTATGAAAAATATCAATTTTTTGAGAAAATCCCAAGGGGTTAGCCTTCGATATTACCGAAAAGGGAGGTTTCTGTTAAATAACTCATCAAAAATTTATTTTTTTGTGAAATAACTAGTCAAAACTTCATCTTTCTTGCACATGAGGCTTGTATTCTGTATCTGCTACGTGTTACCTATCCATACTTATTTTTTGTAAGGTTGTAAAAAATATCAAAACTTTTGTGAAAAATCCAAAGGGGTTAGCCGTCGATATTATTGAAAAGGGAGGTTTCCAGTTAATAACTCGTGAAAAATTCATTTTTCTTGCACATGATGCTTGTATTCTCCATCGGCTACGTGTTACCAATCCATACCTATTTTTCGGGAGGTTCTAAAAAATATCAAAATTTTTTAGAAAAATCCAAAGGGGTTAGCCTTCGATATTACCTATAATGGAGCTTTCCGACAAATAACTAGTCAGAAATTTATTTTTCTTGCACATGAGACTTGTATTCTCTATCCGCTATGCGTTACCAATCCAAACTTAATTTTTTGGAGGTTCCAAAAAATATCAAATTTTTTGAGAAAATCCAAAGGGGTTAGCCTTCGATATTACAGAAAAGGGAGTTTTCAGTCAAATAACTCGTCAAAAATTTATTTTTCTCTGAAGTAACTAGTCAAAAATTCATTTTTCTTGCACATGAGGCTTGTATTCTGTATCGGCTACGCGTTACCCATCCATACTTATTTTTTGGAATGTTGTAAAAAATATTAAAATTTTTGAGAAAAATCCAAAGGGGTTAGCCTTCAATATTATTGAAAAGGGAGGTTCCCGGTTAATAACTCGTGAAAATCCAAAGGGGTTAGCCTTCGATATTACCGAAAAGGAGGTTTCCGTCAAATAACTCGTCTAAAATTCATTTTTATTTCAAATAAATCATTAAAAATTCATTTTTCTTGCACATAAGGCTTGTATTATGTATCGGCTACGCGTTACCTATCCATACTTATTTTTTGATAAGATTCTAAAAAATATCAAAATTTTTTAGAAAAATCCAAAGGTGTTAGCCTTCGGTATTATTGAAAAGGGAGGTTTTCGGTTAATAACTCGTGAAAAATTCATTTTTCTTGCACATGAGGCTTGTATTCTCAATCGGCTACGTGTTACCAATCCAAACATAATTTTTGGGAGGTTATGAAAAATATCAAATTTTTTGAGAAAATCCAAATGGGTTAGCCTTCGATATTATAGAAAAGGAAGGTTTCTGTCAAATAACTCGTCAAAAATTTATTTTTCTCTGAAATAACTAGTCAAAAATTCATTTTTCATGCACATGAGGCTTGTATTCTGTCTCGGCTACGCGTTACCTATCCATACTTATTTTTTGAAAGGTTGTAAAAAATATCAAAATTTTTTAGAAAAATCCAAAGGGGTTAGCCTTCGATATTATTGAAAAGGGAGGTTCCCGGTTAATAACTCGTGAAAAATTCACTTTTCTTGCACATGAGATTTGTATTCTCTATCCGCTATGCGTTACCAATCCAAATTTCATTTTTGGGATGTTATAAAAATATCAAAATTTTTGAGAAAATCCAAAGGGGTTAGCCTTCGATATTACCGAAAAGGAGGTTTCCGTCAAATAACTCGTCAAAAATTCATTTTTATGTCAAATAACTCATCAAAAATTCATTTTTCTTGCACATAAGGCTTGTATTCTGTATCGGCTACGCGTTACCTATCCATACTTATTTTTTGGTAAGATTCTAAAAAATATCAAAATTTTTGAGAAAAATCCAAAAGGATTAGCCTTCGGTATTGTTGAAAAGGGAGGTTTCCTGTTAATAACTCGCGAAAAATTCATTTTTCTTGCACATGAGTCTTGTATTCTCAATCGACTATGTGTTACCAATCCAAACTTAATTTTTGGGAGGTTATGAAAAATATCAATTTTTTTGAGAAAATCCCAAGGGGTTAGCCTTCGATATTACCGAAAAGGAGGTTTCCGTCAAATAACTCGTCAAAAATTCATTTTTCTATCAAATAACTCATCAAAAATTCATTTTTCTTGCACATAAGGCTTGTATTCTGTATCGGCTACGCGTTACCTATCCATAATTATTTTTTGGTAAGATTCTAAAAAATATCAAAATTTTTAAGAAAAATCCAAAGGGGTTAGCCTTTGATATTATTGAAAAGGGAGGTTTTCGGTTAATAACTCGTGAAAAATTCATTTTTCTTGCACATGAGGCTTGTATTCTCAATCGGCTATGTGTTACCAATCCAAACTTAATTTTTGGGAGGTTATGAAAAATATCAAATTTTTTGAGAAAATCCAAAGGGGTTAGCCTTCGATATTACAGAAAAGGGAGGTTTCTGTTAAATAACTCATCAAAAATTTAATTTCTGTGAAATAACTAGTCAAAACTTCATCTTTCTTGCACATGAGGCTTGTATTCTGTATCTGCTACGCGTTACCTATCCATACTTATTTTTTGTAAGGTTGTGAAAAATATCAAAACTTTTGTGAAAAATCCAAAGGGGTTAGCCGTCGACATTATTGAAAAGGGAGGTTTCCAGTTAATAACTCATGAAAAATTCATTTTTCTTCCACATGATGCTTGTATTCTCCATCGGCTATGTGTTACCAATCCAAACTTAATTTTTGGGAGGTTATGAAAATTATCAATTTTTTTGAGAAAATCCCAAGGGGTTAGCCTTCGATATTACCGAAAAGGGAGGTTTCTGTTAAATAACTCATCAAAAATTTATTTTTTTTGTGAAATAACTAGTCAAAACTTCATCTTTCTTGCACATGAGGCTTGTATTCTGTATCTGCTACGCGTTACCTATACATACTTATTTTTTGTAAGGTTGTAAAAAATAGCAAAACTTTTGTGAAAAATCCAAAGGGGTTAGCCATCGATATTATTGAAAAGGGAGGTTCCTCGTTAATAACTCGTGAAAAATTCATTTTTCTTGCACATGATGCTTGTATTCTCCATCGGCTACATGTTACCAATCCATACCTATTTTTCGGGAGGTTCTAAAAAATATCAAAAATTTTTAGAAAAATCCAAAGGGGTTAGCCTTCAATATTACCTATAATGGAGCTTTCCGACAGATAACTAGTCAGAAATTCATTTTTCTTGCACACGAGACTTGTATTCTCTATCCGCTATGCCTTACTAACCCAAACTTAATTTTTGGGAGGTTCCAAAAAATATCAAATTTTTGAGAAAGTCCAAAGGGGTTAGCCTTCGATATTACAGAAAAGGGAGTTTTCAGTCAAATAACTCGTCAAAAATTTATTTTTCTCTGAAGTAACTAGTCAAAAATTTGTTTTTCTTGCACATGAGGCTTGTATTCTGTACGGCTACGCGTTACCTATCCATACTTATTTTTTGGAATGTTGTAAAAAATATTAAAATTTTTGAGAAAAATTCAAAGGGGTTAGCCTTCAATATTATTGAAAAGGGAGGTTCCCGGTTAATAACTCGTGAAAATCCAAAGGGGTTAGCCTTCGATATTACCAAAAAGGAGGTTTCCGTCAAATAACTCGTCTAAAATTCATTTTTATTTCAAATGAATCATTAAAAATTCATTTTTCTTGCACATAAGGCTTGTATTCTGTATCGGCTACGCGTTACCTTTCCACACTTATTTTTTGGTAAGATTCTAAAAAATATCAAAATTTTGGAGAACAATCCAAAGGGGTTAGCCTTCGGTATTATTGAAAAGGGAGGTTTTCGGATAATAACTCGTGAAAAATTCATTTTTCTTGCACATGAGGCTTGTATTCTTAATCATCTATGTGTTACCAATCCAAACTTAATTTTTGGGAGGTTATGAAAAATATCAAATTTTTTGAGAAAATCCAAAGGGATTAGCCTTCGATATTACAGAAAAGGGAGGTTTCTGTTAAATAACTCGTCAAAAATTTATTTTTCTGTGAAATAACTAGTCAAAAATTCATTTTTCTTGCACATGAGGCTTGTATTCTCAATCGGCTACGTGTTATCAATCCAAACTTCATTTTTGGGATGTTATAAAAAATATCAAATTTTTTGAGAAAATCCAAAGGGGTTAGCCTTCGATATTACCGAAAAGGAGGTTTCCGTCAAATAACTCGTCTAAAATTCATTTTTATTTCAAATAACTCTTTAAAAATTCATTTTTCATGCACATAAGGCTTGTATTCTGTATCGGCTACGCGTTACCTATCCATACTTATTTTTGATAAGATTCTAAAAAATTTCAAAAATTTTTAGAAAAATCCAAAGGGGTTAGCCTTCGGTATTATTGAAAAGGGAGGTTTCCAGTTAATAACTCGTGAAAAATTCATTTTTCTTGCACATGAGGCTTGTATTCTCAATCGGCTACGTGTTACCAATCCAAACATAATTTTTGGGAGGTTATGAAAAATATCAAATTTTTTAAGAAAATCCAAATGGGTTAGCCTTCGATATTATAGAAAAGGAAGATTTCTGACAAATAACTCGTCAAAAAATTATTTTTCTCTGAAATAACTAGTCAAAAATTCATTTTTCTTGCACATGAGGCTTGTATTCTGTATCGGCTACGCGTTACCTATCCATACTTATTTTTTAAAAGGTTGTAAAAAATATCAAAATTTTTTAGAAAAATCCAAAGCGGTTAGCCTTCAATATTATTGAAAAGGGAGGTTGCCGGTTAATAACTCGTGAAAAATTCACTTTTCTTGCACATGAGATTTGTATTCTCTATCCGCTATGAGTTACCAATCCAAACTTCATTTTTGGGATGTTATAAAAATATCAAAAATTTTGAGAAAATCCAAAGGGGTTAGCCTTCGATATTACCGAAAAGGAGGTTTCCGTCAAATAACTCGTCAAAAATTCATTTTTCTGTCAAATAACTCATCAAAAATTCATTTTTCTTGCACATAAGGCTTGTATTCTGTATCGGCTACGCGTTACCTATCCATACTTATTTTTTGGTAAGATTCTAAAAAATATCAAAATTTTTGAGAAAAATCCAAAGGGATTAGCCTTCGGTATTATTGAAAAGGGAGGTTTCCTGTTAATAACTCGCGAAAAATTCATTTTTCTTGCACATGAGGCTTGTATTCTCAATCGGCTATGTGTTACCAATCCAAACTTAATTTTTGGGAGGTTATGAAAAATATCAATTTTTTGAGAAAATCCCAAGGGGTTAGCCTTCGATATTACCGAAAAGGGAGGTTTCTGTTAAATAACTCATCAAAAATTTATTTTTTTGTGAAATAACTAGTCAAAACTTCATCTTTCTTGCACATGAGGCTTGTATTCTGTATCTGCTACGTGTTACCTATCCATACTTATTTTTTGTAAGGTTGTAAAAAATATCAAAACTTTTGTGAAAAATCCAAAGGGGTTAGCCGTCGATATTATTGAAAAGGGAGGTTTCCAGTTAATAACTCGTGAAAAATTCATTTTTCTTGCACATGATGCTTGTATTCTCCATCGGCTACGTGTTACCAATCCATACCTATTTTTCGGGAGGTTCTAAAAAATATCAAAATTTTTTAGAAAAATCCAAAGGGGTTAGCCTTCGATATTACCTATAATGGAGCTTTCCGACAAATAACTAGTCAGAAATTTATTTTTCTTGCACATGAGACTTGTATTCTCTATCCGCTATGCGTTACCAATCCAAACTTAATTTTTGGGAGGTTCCAAAAAATATCAAATTTTTTGAGAAAATCCAAAGGGGTTAGCCTTCGATATTACAGAAAAGGGAGTTTTCAGTCAAATAACTCGTCAAAAATTTATTTTTCTCTGAAGTAACTAGTCAAAAATTCATTTTTCTTGCACATGAGGCTTGTATTCTGTATCGGCTACGCGTTACCTATCCATACTTATTTTTTGGAATGTTGTAAAAAATATTAAAATTTTTGAGAAAAATCCAAAGGGGTTAGCCTTCAATATTATTGAAAAGGGAGGTTCCCGGTTAATAACTCGTGAAAATCCAAAGGGGTTAGCCTTCGATATTACCGAAAAGGAGGTTTCCGTCAAATAACTCGTCTAAAATTCATTTTTATTTCAAATAAATCATTAAAAATTCATTTTTCTTGCACATAAGGCTTGTATTATGTATCGGCTACGCGTTACCTATCCATACTTATTTTTTGATAAGATTCTAAAAAATATCAAAATTTTTTAGAAAAATCCAAAGGTGTTAGCCTTCGGTATTATTGAAAAGGGAGGTTTCCGGTTAATAAGTCGTGAAAAATTCATTTTTCTTGCACATGAGGCTTGTATTCTCAATCGGCTACGTGTTACCAATCCAAACATAATTTTTGGGAGGTTATGAAAAATATCAAATTTTTTGAGAAAATCCAAATGGGTTAGCCTTCGATATTATAGAAAAGGAAGGTTTCTGTCAAATAACTCGTCAAAAATTTATTTTTCTCTGAAATAACTAGTCAAAAATTCATTTTTCATGCACATGAGGCTTGTATTCTGTCTCGGCTACGCGTTACCTATCCATACTTATTTTTTGAAAGGTTGTAAAAAATATCAAAATTTTTTAGAAAAATCCAAAGGGGTTAGCCTTCGATATTATTGAAAAGGGAGGTTCCCGGTTAATAACTCGTGAAAAAATCACTTTTCTTGCACATGAGATTTGTATTCTCTATCCGCTATGCGTTACCAATCCAAATTTCATTTTTGGGATGTTATAAAAATATCAAAATTTTTGAGAAAATCCAAAGGGGTTAGCCTTCGATATTACCGAAAAGGAGGTTTCCGTCAAATAACTCGTCAAAAATTCATTTTTATGTCAAATAAATCATCAAAAATTCATTTTTCTTGCACATAAGGCTTGTATTCTGTATCGGCTACGCGTTACCTATCCATACTTATTTTTTGGTAAGATTCTAAAAAATATCAAAATTTTTGAGAAAAATCCAAAAGGATTAGCCTTCGGTATTATTGAAAAGGGAGGTTTCCTGTTAATAACTCGCGAAAAATTCATTTTTCTTGCACATGAGGCTTGTATTCTCAATCGACTATGTGTTACCAATCCAAACTTAATTTTTGGGAGGTTATGAAAAATATCAATTTTTTTGAGAAAATCCCAAGGGGTTAGCCTTCGATATTACCGAAAAGGAGGTTTCCGTCAAATAACTCGTCAAAAATTCATTTTTCTATCAAATAACTCATCAAAAATTCATTTTTCTTGCACATAAGGCTTGTATTCTGTATCGGCTACGCGTTACCTATCCATAATTATTTTTTGGTAAGATTCTAAAAAATATCAAAATTTTTAAGAAAAATCCAAAGGGGTTAGCCTTTGATATTATTGAAAAGGGAGGTTTCCGGTTAATAACTCGTGAAAAATTCATTTTTCTTGCACATGAGGCTTGTATTCTCAATCGGCTATGTGTTACCAATCCAAACTTAATTTTTGGGAGGTTATGAAAAATATCAAATTTTTTGAGAAAATCCAAAGGGGTTAGCCTTCGATATTACAGAAAAGGGAGGTTTCTGTTAAATAACTCATCAAAAATTTAATTTCTGTGAAATAACTAGTCAAAACTTCATCTTTCTTGCACATGAGGCTTGTATTCTGTATCTGCTACGCGTTACCTATCCATACTTATTTTTTGTAAGGTTGTGAAAAATATCAAAACTTTTGTGAAAATCCAAAGGGGTTAGCCGTCGACATTATTGAAAAGGGAGGTTTCCAGTTAATAACTCATGAAAAATTCATTTTTCTTCCACATGATGCTTGTATTCTCCATCGGCTATGTGTTACCAATCCAAACTTAATTTTTGGGAGGTTATGAAAATTATCAATTTTTTTGAGAAAATCCCAAGGGGTTAGCCTTCGATATTACCGAAAAGGTAGGTTTCTGTTAAATAACTCATCAAAAATTTATTTTTTTTGTGAAATAACTAGTCAAAACTTCATCTTTCTTGCACATGAGGCTTGTATTCTGTATCTGCTACGCATTACCTATCCATACTTATTTTTTGTAAGGTTGTAAAAAATAGCAAAACTTTTGTGAAAAATCCAAAGGGGTTAGCCATCGATATTATTGAAAAGGGAGGTTCCTGGTTAATAACTCGTGAAAAATTCATTTTTCTTGCACATGATGCTTGTATTCTCCATCGGCTACATGTTACCAATCCATACCTATTTTTCGGGAGGTTCTAAAAAATATCAAAAATTTTTAGAAAAATCCAAAGGGGTTAGCCTTCGATATTACCTATAATGGAGCTTTCCGACAGATAACTAGTCAGAAATTCATTTTTCTTGCACACGAGACTTGTATTCTCTATCCGCTATGCGTTACCAGCCCAAACTTAATTTTTGGGAGGTTCCAAAAAATATCAAATTTTTTGAGAAAGTCCAAAGGGGTTAGCCTTCGATATTACAGAAAAGGGAGTTTTCAGTCAAATAACTCGTCAAAAATTTATTTTTCTCTGAAGTAACTAGTCAAAAATTTGTTTTTCTTGCACATGAGGCTTGTATTCTGTACGGCTACGCGTTACCTATCCATACTTATTTTTTGGAATGTTGTAAAAAATATCAAAATTTTTGAGAAAAATCCAAAGGGGTTAGCCTTCAATATTATTGAAAAGGGAGGTTCCCGGTTAATAACTCGTGAAAATCCAAAGGGGTTAGCCTTCGATATTACCGAAAAGGAGGTTTCCGTCAAATAACTCGTCTAAAATTCATTTTTATTTCAAATGAATCATTAAAAATTCATTTTTCTTGCACATAAGGCTTGTATTCTGTATCGGCTACGCGTTACCTTTCCACACTTATTTTTTGGTAAGATTCTAAAAAATATCAAAATTTTGGAGAACAATCCAAAGGGGTTAGCCTTCGGTATTATTGAAAAGGGAGGTTTTCGGATAATAACTCGTGAAAAATTCATTTTTCTTGCACATGAGGCTTGTATTCTTAATCATCTATGTGTTACCAATCCAAACTTAATTTTTGGGAGGTTATGAAAAATATCAAATTTTTTGAGAAAATCCAAAGGGGTTAGCCTTCGATATTACAGAAAAGGGAGGTTTCTGTTAAATAACTCGTCAAAAATTTATTTTTCTGTGAAATAACTAGTCAAAAATTCATTTTTCTTGCACATGAGGCTTGTATTCTCAATCGGCTACGTGTTACCAATCCAAACTTCATTTTTGGGATGTTATAAAAAATATCAAATTTTTTGAGAAAATCCAAAGGGGTTAGCCTTCGATATTACCGAAAAGGAGGTTTCCGTCAAATAACTCGTCTAAAATTCATTTTTATTTCAAATAACTCTTTAAAAATTCATTTTTCATGCACATAAGGCTTGTATTCTGTATCGGCTACGCGTTACCTATCCATACTTATTTTTGATAAGATTCTAAAAAATTTCAAAAATTTTTAGAAAAATCCAAAGGGGTTAGCCTTCGGTATTATTGAAAAGGGAGGTTTCCAGTTAATAACTCGTGAAAAATTCATTTTTCTTGCACATGAGGCTTGTATTCTCAATCGGCTACGTGTTACCAATCCAAACATAATTTTTGGGAGGTTATGAAAAATATCAAATTTTTTAAGAAAATCCAAATGGGTTAGCCTTCGATATTATAGAAAAGGAAGATTTCTGACAAATAACTCGTCAAAAAATTATTTTTCTCTGAAATAACTAGTCAAAAATTCATTTTTCTTGCACATGAGGCTTGTATTCTGTATCGGCTACGCGTTACCTATCCATACTTATTTTTTAAAAGGTTGTAAAAAATATCAAAATTTTTTAGAAAAATCCAAAGCGGTTAGCCTTCAATATTATTGAAAAGGGAGGTTCCCGGTTAATAACTCGTGAAAAATTCACTTTTCTTGCACATGAGATTTGTATTCTCTATCCGCTATGAGTTACCAATCCAAACTTCATTTTTGGGATGTTATAAAAATATCAAAATTTTTGAGAAAATCCAAAGGGGTTAGCCTTCGATATTACCGAAAAGGAGGTTTCCGTCAAATAACTTGTCAAAAATTCATTTTTCTGTCAAATAACTCATCAAAAATTCATTTTTCTTGCACATAAGGCTTGTATTCTGTATCGGCTACGCGTTACCTATCCATACTTATTTTTTGGTAAGATTCTAAAAAATATCAAAATTTTTGAGAAAAATCCAAAGGGATTAGCCTTCGGTATTATTGAAAAGGGAGGTTTCCTGTTAATAACTCGCGAAAAATTCATTTTTCTTGCACATGAGGCTTGTATTCTCAATCGGCTATGTGTTACCAATCCAAACTTAATTTTTGGGAGGTTATGAAAAATATCAATTTTTTGAGAAAATCCCAAGGGGTTAGCCTTCGATATTACCGAAAAGGGAGGTTTCTGTTAAATAACTCATCAAAAATTTATTTTTTTGTGAAATAACTAGTCAAAACTTCATCTTTCTTGCACATGAGGCTTGTATTCTGTATCTGCTACGTGTTACCTATCCATACTTATTTTTTGTAAGGTTGTAAAAAATATCAAAACTTTTGTGAAAAATCCAAAGGGGTTAGCCGTCGATATTATTGAAAATGGAGGTTTCCAGTTAATAACTCGTGAAAAATTCATTTTTCTTGCACATGATGCTTGTATTCTCCATCGGCTACGTGTTACCAATCCATACCTATTTTTCGGGAGGTTCTAAAAAATATCAAAATTTTTTAGAAAAATCCAAAGGGGTTAGCCTTCGATATTACCTATAATGGAGCTTTCCGACAAATAACTAGTCAGAAATTTATTTTTCTTGCACATGAGACTTGTATTCTCTATCCGCTATGCGTTACCAATCCAAACTTAATTTTTGGGAGGTTCCAAAAAATATCAAATTTTTTGAGAAAATCCAAAGGGGTTAGCCTTCGATATTACAGAAAAGGGAGTTTTCAGTCAAATAACTCGTCAAAAATTTATTTTTCTCTGAAGTAACTAGTCAAAAATTCATTTTTCTTGCACATGAGGCTTGTATTCTGTATCGGCTACGCGTTACCTATCCATACTTATTTTTTGGAATGTTGTAAAAAATATTAAAATTTTTGAGAAAAATCCAAAGGGGTTAGCCTTCAATATTATTGAAAAGGGAGGTTCCCGGTTAATAACTCGTGAAAATCCAAAGGGGTTAGCCTTCGATATTACCGAAAAGGAGGTTTCCGTCAAATAACTCGTCTAAAATTCATTTTTATTTCAAATAAATCATTAAAAATTCATTTTTCTTGCACATAAGGCTTGTATTATGTATCGGCTACGCGTTACCTATCCATACTTATTTTTTGATAAGATTCTAAAAAATATCAAAATTTTTTAGAAAAATCCAAAGGTGTTAGCCTTCGGTATTATTGAAAAGGGAGGTTTCCGGTTAATAACTCGTGAAAAATTCATTTTTCTTGCACATGAGGCTTGTATTCTCAATCGGCTACGTGTTACCAATCCAAACATAATTTTTGGGAGGTTATGAAAAATATCAAATTTTTTGAGAAAATCCAAATGGGTTAGCCTTCGATATTATAGAAAAGGAAGGTTTCTGTCAAATAACTCGTCAAAAATTTATTTTTCTCTGAAATAACTAGTCAAAAATTCATTTTTCATGCACATGAGGCTTGTATTCTGTCTCGGCTACGCGTTACCTATCCATACTTATTTTTTGAAAGGTTGTAAAAAATATCAAAATTTTTTAGAAAAATCCAAAGGGGTTAGCCTTCGATATTATTGAAAAGGGAGGTTCCCGGTTAATAACTCGTGAAAAAATCACTTTTCTTGCACATGAGATTTGTATTCTCTATCCGCTATGCGTTACCAATCCAAATTTCATTTTTGGGATGTTATAAAAATATCAAAATTTTTGAGAAAATCCAAAGGGGTTAGCCTTCGATATTACCGAAAAGGAGGTTTCCGTCAAATAACTCGTCAAAAATTCATTTTTATGTCAAATAACTCATCAAAAATTCATTTTTCTTGCACATAAGGCTTGTATTCTGTATCGGCTACGCGTTACCTATCCATACTTATTTTTTGGTAAGATTCTAAAAAATATCAAAATTTTTGAGAAAAATCCAAAAGGATTAGCCTTCGGTATTATTGAAAAGGGAGGTTTCCTGTTAATAACTCGCGAAAAATTCATTTTTCTTGCACATGAGGCTTGTATTCTCAATCGACTATGTGTTACCAATCCAAACTTAATTTTTGGGAGGTTATGAAAAATATCAATTTTTTTGAGAAAATCCCAAGGGGTTAGCCTTCGATATTACCGAAAAGGAGGTTTCCGTCAAATAACTCGTCAAAAATTCATTTTTCTATCAAATAACTCATCAAAAATTCATTTTTCTTGCACATAAGGCTTGTATTCTGTATCGGCTACGCGTTACCTATCCATAATTATTTTTTGGTAAGATTCTAAAAAATATCAAAATTTTTAAGAAAAATCCAAAGGGGTTAGCCTTTGATATTATTGAAAAGGGAGGTTTCCGGTTAATAACTCGTGAAAAATTCATTTTTCTTGCACATGAGGCTTGTATTCTCAATCGGCTATGTGTTACCAATCCAAACTTAATTTTTGGGAGGTTATGAAAAATATCAAATTTTTTGAGAAAATCCAAAGGGGTTAGCCTTCGATATTACAGAAAAGGGAGGTTTCTGTTAAATAACTCATCAAAAATTTAATTTCTGTGAAATAACTAGTCAAAACTTCATCTTTCTTGCACATGAGGCTTGTATTCTGTATCTGCTACGCGTTACCTATCCATACTTATTTTTTGTAAGGTTGTGAAAAATATCAAAACTTTTGTGAAAATCCAAAGGGGTTAGCCGTCGACATTATTGAAAAGGGAGGTTTCCAGTTAATAACTCATGAAAAATTCATTTTTCTTCCACATGATGCTTGTATTCTCCATCGGCTATGTGTTACCAATCCAAACTTAATTTTTGGGAGGTTATGAAAATTATCAATTTTTTTGAGAAAATCCCAAGGGGTTAGCCTTCGATATTACCGAAAAGGTAGGTTTCTGTTAAATAACTCATCAAAAATTTATTTTTTTTGTGAAATAACTAGTCAAAACTTCATCTTTCTTGCACATGAGGCTTGTATTCTGTATCTGCTACGCATTACCTATCCATACTTATTTTTTGTAAGGTTGTAAAAAATAGCAAAACTTTTGTGAAAAATCCAAAGGGGTTAGCCATCGATATTATTGAAAAGGGAGGTTCCTGGTTAATAACTCGTGAAAAATTCATTTTTCTTGCACATGATGCTTGTATTCTCCATCGGCTACATGTTACCAATCCATACCTATTTTTCGGGAGGTTCTAAAAAATATCAAAAATTTTTAGAAAAATCCAAAGGGGTTAGCCTTCGATATTACCTATAATGGAGCTTTCCGACAGATAACTAGTCAGAAATTCATTTTTCTTGCACACGAGACTTGTATTCTCTATCCGCTATGCGTTACCAGCCCAAACTTAATTTTTGGGAGGTTCCAAAAAATATCAAATTTTTTGAGAAAGTCCAAAGGGGTTAGCCTTCGATATTACAGAAAAGGGAGTTTTCAGTCAAATAACTCGTCAAAAATTTATTTTTCTCTGAAGTAACTAGTCAAAAATTTGTTTTTCTTGCACATGAGGCTTGTATTCTGTACGGCTACGCGTTACCTATCCATACTTATTTTTTGGAATGTTGTAAAAAATATCAAAATTTTTGAGAAAAATCCAAAGGGGTTAGCCTTCAATATTATTGAAAAGGGAGGTTCCCGGTTAATAACTCGTGAAAATCCAAAGGGGTTAGCCTTCGATATTACCGAAAAGGAGGTTTCCGTCAAATAACTCGTCTAAAATTCATTTTTATTTCAAATGAATCATTAAAAATTCATTTTTCTTGCACATAAGGCTTGTATTCTGTATCGGCTACGCGTTACCTTTCCACACTTATTTTTTGGTAAGATTCTAAAAAATATCAAAATTTTGGAGAACAATCCAAAGGGGTTAGCCTTCGGTATTATTGAAAAGGGAGGTTTTCGGATAATAACTCGTGAAAAATTCATTTTTCTTGCACATGAGGCTTGTATTCTTAATCATCTATGTGTTACCAATCCAAACTTAATTTTTGGGAGGTTATGAAAAATATCAAATTTTTTGAGAAAATCCAAAGGGGTTAGCCTTCGATATTACAGAAAAGGGAGGTTTCTGTTAAATAACTCGTCAAAAATTTATTTTTCTGTGAAATAACTAGTCAAAAATTCATTTTTCTTGCACATGAGGCTTGTATTCTCAATCGGCTACGTGTTACCAATCCAAACTTCATTTTTGGGATGTTATAAAAAATATCAAATTTTTTGAGAAAATCCAAAGGGGTTAGCCTTCGATATTACCGAAAAGGAGGTTTCCGTCAAATAACTCGTCTAAAATTCATTTTTATTTCAAATAACTCTTTAAAAATTCATTTTTCATGCACATAAGGCTTGTATTCTGTATCGGCTACGCGTTACCTATCCATACTTATTTTTGATAAGATTCTAAAAAATTTCAAAAATTTTTAGAAAAATCCAAAGGGGTTAGCCTTCGGTATTATTGAAAAGGGAGGTTTCCAGTTAATAACTCGTGAAAAATTCATTTTTCTTGCACATGAGGCTTGTATTCTCAATCGGCTACGTGTTACCAATCCAAACATAATTTTTGGGAGGTTATGAAAAATATCAAATTTTTTAAGAAAATCCAAATGGGTTAGCCTTCGATATTATAGAAAAGGAAGATTTCTGACAAATAACTCGTCAAAAAATTATTTTTCTCTGAAATAACTAGTCAAAAATTCATTTTTCTTGCACATGAGGCTTGTATTCTGTATCGGCTACGCGTTACCTATCCATACTTATTTTTTAAAAGGTTGTAAAAAATATCAAATTTTTTTAGAAAAATCCAAAGCGGTTAGCCTTCAATATTATTGAAAAGGGAGGTTCCCGGTTAATAACTCGTGAAAAATTCACTTTTCTTGCACATGAGATTTGTATTCTCTATCCGCTATGAGTTACCAATCCAAACTTCATTTTTGGGATGTTATAAAAATATCAAAATTTTTGAGAAAATCCAAAGGGGTTAGCCTTCGATATTACCGAAAAGGAGGTTTCCGTCAAATAACTCGTCAAAAATTCATTTTTCTGTCAAATAACTCATCAAAAATTCATTTTTCTTGCACATAAGGCTTGTATTCTGTATCGGCTACGCGTTACCTATCCATACTTATTTTTTGGTAAGATTCTAAAAAATATCAAAATTTTTGAGAAAAATCCAAAGGGATTAGCCTTCGGTATTATTGAAAAGGGAGGTTTCCTGTTAATAACTCGCGAAAAATTCATTTTTCTTGCACATGAGGCTTGTATTCTCAATCGGCTATGTGTTACCAATCCAAACTTAATTTTTGGGAGGTTATGAAAAATATCAATTTTTTGAGAAAATCCCAAGGGGTTAGCCTTCGATATTACCGAAAAGGGAGGTTTCTGTTAAATAACTCATCAAAAATTTATTTTTTTGTGAAATAACTAGTCAAAACTTCATCTTTCTTGCACATGAGGCTTGTATTCTGTATCTGCTACGTGTTACCTATCCATACTTATTTTTTGTAAGGTTGTAAAAAATATCAAAACTTTTGTGAAAAATCCAAAGGGGTTAGCCGTCGATATTATTGAAAAGGGAGGTTTCCAGTTAATAACTCGTGAAAAATTCATTTTTCTTGCACATGATGCTTGTATTCTCCATCGGCTACGTGTTACCAATCCATACCTATTTTTCGGGAGGTTCTAAAAAATATCAAAATTTTTTAGAAAAATCCAAAGGGGTTAGCCTTCGATATTACCTATAATGGAGCTTTCCGACAAATAACTAGTCAGAAATTTATTTTTCTTGCACATGAGACTTGTATTCTCTATCCGCTATGCGTTACCAATCCAAACTTAATTTTTGGGAGGTTCCAAAAAATATCAAATTTTTTGAGAAAATCCAAAGGGGTTAGCCTTCGATATTACAGAAAAGGGAGTTTTCAGTCAAATAACTCGTCAAAAATTTATTTTTCTCTGAAGTAACTAGTCAAAAATTCATTTTTCTTGCACATGAGGCTTGTATTCTGTATCGGCTACGCGTTACCTATCCATACTTATTTTTTGGAATGTTGTAAAAAATATTAAAATTTTTGAGAAAAATCCAAAGGGGTTAGCCTTCAATATTATTGAAAAGGGAGGTTCCCGGTTAATAACTCGTGAAAATCCAAAGGGGTTAGCCTTCGATATTACCGAAAAGGAGGTTTCCGTCAAATAACTCGTCTAAAATTCATTTTTATTTCAAATAAATCATTAAAAATTCATTTTTCTTGCACATAAGGCTTGTATTATGTATCGGCTACGCGTTACCTATCCATACTTATTTTTTGATAAGATTCTAAAAAATATCAAAATTTTTTAGAAAAATCCAAAGGTGTTAGCCTTCGGTATTATTGAAAAGGGAGGTTTCCGGTTAATAACTCGTGAAAAATTCATTTTTCTTGCACATGAGGCTTGTATTCTCAATCGGCTACGTGTTACCAATCCAAACATAATTTTTGGGAGGTTATGAAAAATATCAAATTTTTTGAGAAAATCCAAATGGGTTAGCCTTCGATATTATAGAAAAGGAAGGTTTCTGTCAAATAACTCGTCAAAAATTTATTTTTCTCTGAAATAACTAGTCAAAAATTCATTTTTCATGCACATGAGGCTTGTATTCTGTCTCGGCTACGCGTTACCTATCCATACTTATTTTTTGAAAGGTTGTAAAAAATATCAAAATTTTTTAGAAAAATCCAAAGGGGTTAGCCTTCGATATTATTGAAAAGGGAGGTTCCCGGTTAATAACTCGTGAAAAAATCACTTTTCTTGCACATGAGATTTGTATTCTCTATCCGCTATGCGTTACCAATCCAAATTTCATTTTTGGGATGTTATAAAAATATCAAAATTTTTGAGAAAATCCAAAGGGGTTAGCCTTCGATATTACCGAAAAGGAGGTTTCCGTCAAATAACTCGTCAAAAATTCATTTTTATGTCAAATAACTCATCAAAAATTCATTTTTCTTGCACATAAGGCTTGTATTCTGTATCGGCTACGCGTTACCTATCCATACTTATTTTTTGGTAAGATTCTAAAAAATATCAAAATTTTTGAGAAAAATCCAAAAGGATTAGCCTTCGGTATTATTGAAAAGGGAGGTTTCCTGTTAATAACTCGCGAAAAATTCATTTTTCTTGCACATGAGGCTTGTATTCTCAATCGACTATGTCTTACCAATCCAAACTTAATTTTTGGGAGGTTATGAAAAATATCAATTTTTTTGAGAAAATCCCAAGGGGTTAGCCTTCGATATTACCGAAAAGGAGGTTTCCGTCAAATAACTCGTCAAAAATTCATTTTTCTATCAAATAACTCATCAAAAATTCATTTTTCTTGCACATAAGGCTTGTATTCTGTATCGGCTACGCGTTACCTATCCATAATTATTTTTTGGTAAGATTCTAAAAAATATCAAAATTTTTAAGAAAAATCCAAAGGGGTTAGCCTTTGATATTATTGAAAAGGGAGGTTTCCGGTTAATAACTCGTGAAAAATTCATTTTTCTTGCACATGAGGCTTGTATTCTCAATCGGCTATGTGTTACCAATCCAAACTTAATTTTTGGGAGGTTATGAAAAATATCAAATTTTTTGAGAAAATCCAAAGGGGTTAGCCTTCGATATTACAGAAAAGGGAGGTTTCTGTTAAATAACTCATCAAAAATTTAATTTCTGTGAAATAACTAGTCAAAACTTCATCTTTCTTGCACATGAGGCTTGTATTCTGTATCTGCTACGCGTTACCTATCCATACTTATTTTTTGTAAGGTTGTGAAAAATATCAAAACTTTTGTGAAAAATCCAAAGGGGTTAGCCGTCGACATTATTGAAAAGGGAGGTTTCCAGTTAATAACTCATGAAAAATTCATTTTTCTTCCACATGATGCTTGTATTCTCCATCGGCTATGTGTTACCAATCCAAACTTAATTTTTGGGAGGTTATGAAAATTATCAATTTTTTTGAGAAAATCCCAAGGGGTTAGCCTTCGATATTACCGAAAAGGTAGGTTTCTGTTAAATAACTCATCAAAAATTTATTTTTTTTGTGAAATAACTAGTCAAAACTTCATCTTTCTTGCACATGAGGCTTGTATTCTGTATCTGCTACGCATTACCTATCCATACTTATTTTTTGTAAGGTTGTAAAAAATAGCAAAACTTTTGTGAAAAATCCAAAGGGGTTAGCCATCGATATTATTGAAAAGGGAGGTTCCTGGTTAATAACTCGTGAAAAATTCATTTTTCTTGCACATGATGCTTGTATTCTCCATCGGCTACATGTTACCAATCCATACCTATTTTTCGGGAGGTTCTAAAAAATATCAAAATTTTTTAGAAAAATCCAAAGGGGTTAGCCTTCGATATTACCTATAATGGAGCTTTCCGACAGATAACTAGTCAGAAATTCATTTTTCTTGCACACGAGACTTGTATTCTCTATCCGCTATGCGTTACCAGCCCAAACTTAATTTTTGGGAGGTTCCAAAAAATATCAAATTTTTTGAGAAAGTCCAAAGGGGTTAGCCTTCGATATTACACAAAAGGGAGTTTTCAGTCAAATAACTCGTCAAAAATTTATTTTTCTCTGAAGTAACTAGTCAAAAATTTGTTTTTCTTGCACATGAGGCTTGTATTCTGTACGGCTACGCGTTACCTATCCATACTTATTTTTTGGAATGTTGTAAAAAATATCAAAATTTTTGAGAAAAATCCAAAGGGGTTAGCCTTCAATATTATTGAAAAGGGAGGTTCCCGGTTAATAACTCGTGAAAATCCAAAGGGGTTAGCCTTTGATATTACCGAAAAGGAGATTTCCGTCAAATAACTCGTCTAAAATTCATTTTTATTTCAAATGAATCATTAAAAATTCATTTTTCTTGCACATAAGGCTTGTATTCTGTATCGGCTACGCGTTACCTTTCCACACTTATTTTTTGGTAAGATTCTAAAAAATATCAAAATTTTGGAGAACAATCCAAAGGGGTTAGCCTTCGGTATTATTGAAAAGGGAGGTTTTCGGATAATAACTCGTGAAAAATTCATTTTTCTTGCACATGAGGCTTGTATTCTTAATCATCTATGTGTTACCAATCCAAACTTAATTTTTGGGAGGTTATGAAAAATATCAAATTTTTTGAGAAAATCCAAAGGGGTTAGCCTTCGATATTACAGAAAAGGGAGGTTTCTGTTAAATAACTCGTCAAAAATTTATTTTTCTGTGAAATAACTAGTCAAAAATTCATTTTTCTTGCACATGAGGCTTGTATTCTCAATCGGCTACGTGTTACCAATCCAAACTTCATTTTTGGGATGTTATAAAAAATATCAAATTTTTTGAGAAAATCCAAAGGGGTTAGCCTTCGATATTACCGAAAAGGAGGTTTCCGTCAAATAACTCGTCTAAAATTCATTTTTATTTCAAATAACTCTTTAAAAATTCATTTTTCATGCACATAAGGCTTGTATTCTGTATCGGCTACGCGTTACCTATCCATACTTATTTTTGATAAGATTCTAAAAAATTTCAAAAATTTTTAGAAAAATCCAAAGGGGTTAGCCTTCGGTATTATTGAAAAGGGAGGTTTCCAGTTAATAACTCGTGAAAAATTCATTTTTCTTGCACATGAGGCTTGTATTCTCAATCGGCTACGTGTTACCAATCCAAACATAATTTTTGGGAGTTTATGAAAAATATCAAATTTTTTAAGAAAATCCAAATGGGTTAGCCTTCGATATTATAGAAAAGGAAGATTTCTGACAAATAACTCGTCAAAAAATTATTTTTCTCTGAAATAACTAGTCAAAAATTCATTTTTCTTGCACATGAGGCTTGTATTCTGTATCGGCTACGCGTTACCTATCCATACTTATTTTTTAAAAGGTTGTAAAAAATATCAAAATTTTTTAGAAAAATCCAAAGGGGTTAGCCTTCGATATTATTGAAAAGGGAGGTTCCCGGTTAATAACTCGTGAAAAATTCACTTTTCTTGCACATGAGATTTGTATTCTCTATCCGCTATGCGTTACCAATCCAAATTTCATTTTTGGGATGTTATAAAAATATCAAAATTTTTGAGAAAATCCAAAGGGGTTAGCCTTCGATATTACCGAAAAGGAGGTTTCCGTCAAATAACTCGTCAAAAATTCATTTTTATGTCAAATAACTCATCAAAAATTCATTTTTCTTGCACATAAGGCTTGTATTCTGTATCGGCTACGCGTTACCTATCCATACTTATTTTTTGGTAAGATTCTAAAAAATATCAAAATTTTTGAGAAAAATCCAAAAGGATTAGCCTTCGGTATTATTGAAAAGGGAGGTTTCCTGTTAATAACTCGCGAAAAATTCATTTTTCTTGCACATGAGGCTTGTATTCTCAATCGACTATGTGTTACCAATCCAAACTTAATTTTTGGGAGGTTATGAAAAATATCAATTTTTTTGAGAAAATCCCAAGGGGTTAGCCTTCGATATTACCGAAAAGGAGGTTTCCGTCAAATAACTCGTCAAAAATTCATTTTTCTATCAAATAACTCATCAAAAATTCATTTTTCTTGCACATAAGGCTTGTATTCTGTATCGGCTACGCGTTACCTATCCATAATTATTTTTTGGTAAGATTCTAAAAAATATCAAAATTTTTAAGAAAAATCCAAAGGGGTTAGCCTTTGATATTATTGAAAAGGGAGGTTCCCTGTTAATAACTCGTGAAAAATTCAATTTTCTTGCACATGAGGCTTGTATTCTCAATCGGCTATGTGTTACCAATCCAAACTTAATTTTTGGGAGGTTATGAAAAATATCAAATTTTTTGAGAAAATCCAAAGGGGTTAGCCTTCGATATTACAGAAAAGGGAGGTTTCTGTTAAATAACTCATCAAAAATTTAATTTCTGTGAAATAACTAGTCAAAACTTCATCTTTCTTGCACATGAGGCTTGTATTCTGTATCTGCTACGCGTTACCTATCCATACTTATTTTTTGTAAGGTTGTGAAAAATATCAAAACTTTTGTGAAAAATCCAAAGGGGTTAGCCGTCGACATTATTGAAAAGGGAGGTTTCCAGTTAATAACTCATGAAAAATTCATTTTTCTTCCACATGATGCTTGTATTCTCCATCGGCTATGTGTTACCAATCCAAACTTAATTTTTGGGAGGTTATGAAAATTATCAATTTTTTTGAGAAAATCCCAAGGGGTTAGCCTTCGATATTACCGAAAAGGTAGGTTTCTGTTAAATAACTCATCAAAAATTTATTTTTTTTGTGAAATAACTAGTCAAAACTTCATCTTTCTTGCACATGAGGCTTGTATTCTGTATCTGCTACGCATTACCTATCCATACTTATTTTTTGTAAGGTTGTAAAAAATAGCAAAACTTTTGTGAAAAATCCAAAGGGGTTAGCCATCGATATTATTGAAAAGGGAGGTTCCTGGTTAATAACTCGTGAAAAATTCATTTTTCTTGCACATGATGCTTGTATTCTCCATCGGCTACATGTTACCAATCCATACCTATTTTTCGGGAGGTTCTAAAAAATATCAAAAATTTTTAGAAAAATCCAAAGGGGTTAGCCTTTGTATATTACCTATAATGGAGCTTTCCGACAGATAACTAGTCAGAAATTCATTTTTCTTGCACACGAGACTTGTATTCTCTATCCGCTATGCGTTACCAACCCAAACTTAATTTTTGGGAGGTTCCAAAAAATATCAAATTTTTTGAGAAAGTCCAAAGGGGTTAGCCTTCGATATTACAGAAAAGGGAGTTTTCAGTCAAATAACTCGTCAAAAATTTATTTTTCTCTGAAGTAACTAGTCAAAAATTTGTTTTTCTTGCACATGAGGCTTGTATTCTGTACGGCTACGCGTTACCTATCCATACTTATTTTTTGGAATGTTGTAAAAAATATCAAAATTTTTGAGAAAAATCCAAAGGGGTTAGCCTTCAATATTATTGAAAAGGGAGGTTCCCGGTTAATAACTCGTGAAAATCCAAAGGGGTTAGCCTTCGATATTACCGAAAAGGAGGTTTCCGTCAAATAACTCGTCTAAAATTCATTTTTATTTCAAATGAATCATTAAAAATTCATTTTTCTTGCACATAAGGCTTGTATTCTGTATCGGCTACGCGTTACCTTTCCACACTTATTTTTTGGTAAGATTCTAAAAAATATCAAAATTTTGGAGAACAATCCAAAGGGGTTAGCCTTCGGTATTATTGAAAAGGGAGGTTTTCGGATAATAACTCGTGAAAAATTCATTTTTCTTGCACATGAGGCTTGTATTCTTAATCATCTATGTGTTACCAATCCAAACTTAATTTTTGGGAGGTTATGAAAAATATCAAATTTTTTGAGAAAATCCAAAGGGGTTAGCCTTCGATATTACAGAAAAGGGAGGTTTCTGTTAAATAACTCGTCAAAAATTTATTTTTCTGTGAAATAACTAGTCAAAAATTTATTTTTCTTGCACATGAGGCTTGTATTCTCAATCGGCTATGTGTTACCAATCCAAACTTCATTTTTGGGATGTTATAAAAAATATCAATTTTTTTGAGAAAATCCAAAGGGGTTAGCCTTCGATATTACCGAAAAGGAGGTTTCCGTCAAATAACTCGTCTAAAATTCATTTTTATTTCAAATAACTCTTTAAAAATTCATTTTTCATGCACATAAGGCTTGTATTCTGTATCGGCTACGCGTTACCTATCCATACTTATTTTTGATAAGATTCTAAAAAATTTCAAAAATTTTTAGAAAAATCCAAAGGGGTTAGCCTTCGGTATTATTGAAAAGGGAGGTTTCCAGTTAATAACTCGTGAAAAATTCATTTTTCTTGCACATGAGGCTTGTATTCTCAATCGGCTACGTGTTACCAATCCTAACATAATTTTTAGGAGGTTATGAAAAATATCAAATTTTTTAAGAAAATCCAAATGGGTTAGCCTTCGATATTATAGAAAAGGAAGATTTCTGTCAAATAACTCGTCAAAAAATTATTTTTCTCTGAAATAACTAGTCAAAAATTCATTTTTCTTGCACATGAGGCTTGTATTCTGTATCGGCTACGCGTTACCTATCCATACTTATTTTTTAAAAGGTTGTAAAAAATATCAAAATTTTTTAGAAAAATCCAAAGGGGTTAGCCTTCGATATTATTGAAAAGGGAGGTTCCCGGTTAATAACTCGTGAAAAATTCACTTTTCTTGCACATGAGATTTGTATTCTCTATCCGCTATGCGTTACCAATCCAAACTTCATTTTTGGGATGTTATAAAAATATCAAAATTTTTGAGAAAATCCAAAGGGGTTAGCCTTCGATATTACCGAAAAGGAGGTTTCCGTCAAATAACTCGTCAAAAATTCATTTTTCTGTCAAATAACTCATCAAAAATTCATTTTTCTTGCACATAAGGCTTGTATTCTGTATCGGCTACGCGTTACCTATCCATACTTATTTTTTGGTAAGATTCTAAAAAATATCAAAATTTTTGAGAAAAATCCAAAGGGGTTAGCCTTCGATATTATTGAAAAGGGAGTTTTTCGGTTAATAACTCGTGAAAAATTCATTTTTCTTGCACATGAGGCTTGTATTCTCAATCGGCTACGTGTTACCAATCCAAACTTAATTTTTGGGAGGTTATGAAAAATATCAAATTTTTTGAGAAAATCCAAAGGGGTTAGCCTTCGATATTACAGAAAAGGGAGGTTTCTGTTAAATAACTCATCAAAAATTTATTTTTCTGTGAAATAACTAGTCAAAACTTCATCTTTCTTGCACATGAGGCTTGTATTCTGTATCTGCTACGCGTTACCTATCCATACTTATTTTTTGTAAGATTGTAAAAAATAGCAAAACTTTTGTGAAAAATCCAAAGGGGTTAGCCGTCGATATTATTGAAAAGGGAGGTTTCCAGTTAATAACTCGTGAAAAATTCATTTTTCTTGCATATGATGCTTGTATTCTCTATCGGCTACGTGTTACCAATCCATACCTATTTTTCGGGAGGTTCTAAAAAATATCAAAATTTTTTAGAAAAATCCAAAGGGGTTAGCCTTCGATATTACCTATAATGGAGCTTTCCGACAGATAACTAGTCAGAAATTCATTTTTCTTGCACATGAGACTTGTATTCTCTATCCGCTATGCGTTACCAATCGAAACTTAATTTTTGAGAGGTTCCAAAAAATATCAAATTTTTTGAGAAAATCCAAAGGGGTTAGTCTTCGATATTACAGAAAAGGGAGTTTTCAGTCAAATAACTCGTCAAAAATTTATTTTTCTCTAAAGTAACTAGTCAAAAAATCAATTCTCTTGCACTTGAGGCTTGTATTCTGTATCGGCTACGCGTTATCTATCCATACTTATTTTTTGGAATGTTATAAAAATATCAAAATTTTTGAGAAAAATCCAAAGGGGTTAGCCTTCAATATTATTGAAAAGGGAGGTTCCCGGTTAATAACTCGTGAAAATCCAAAGGGGTTAGCCTTCGATATTACCGAAAAGGAGGTTTCCATCAAATAACTCGTCTAAAATTCATTTTTATTTCAAATAAATCATTAAAAATTCATTTTTCTTGCACATAAGGCTTGTATTCTGTATCGGCTACGCGTTACCTATCCATACTTATTTTTTGATAAGATTCTAAAAAATATCAAAATTTTTTAGAAAAATCCAAAGGTGTTAGCCTTCGGTATTATTGAAGAGGGAGGTTTCCGATTAATAACTCGTGAAAAATTCATTTTTCTTGCACATGAGGCTTGTATTCTCAATCGGCTACGTGTTACCAATCCAAACATAATTTTTCAGAGGTCATGAAAAATATCAAATTTTTTGAGAAAATCCAAATGGGTTAGCCTTCGATATTATAGAAAAGGAAGGTTTCTGTCAAATAACTCGTCAAAAATTTATTTTTCTCTGAAATAACTAGTCAAAAATTCATTTTTCTTGCACATGAGGCTTGTATTCTGTATCGGCTACGCGTTACCTATCCATACTTATTTTTTGAAAGGTTGTAAAAAATATCAAATTTTTTTTAGAAAAATACAAAGGGTTAGCCTTCGATATTATTGAAAAGGGAGGTTCCCGGTTAATAACTCGTGAAAAATTCAATTTTCTTGCACATGAGATTTGTATTCTCTATCCGCTATGCGTTACCAATACAAACTTCATTTTTGGGATGTTATAAAAATATCAAAATTTTTGAGAAAATCCAAAGGGGTTAGCCTTCGATATTACCGAAGGGAGGTTTCCGTCAAATAACTCGTTAAAAATTCATTTTTCTGTCAAATAACTCATCAAAAATTCATTTTTCTTGCACATAAGGCTTGCATTCTGTATCGGCTACGCGTTACCTATCCACACTTATTTTTTGGTAAGATTCTAAAAAATATCAAAATTTTTGAGAAAAATCCAAAGGGATTAGCCTTCGGTATTATTGAAAAGGGAGGTTTCCTGTTAATAACTCGCGAAAAATTCATTTTTCTTGCACGTGAGGCTTGTATTCTCAATCGGCTATGTGTTATCAATCCAAACTTAATTTTTGGGAGGTTATGAAAAATATCAAATTTTTTGAGAAAATCCAAAGGGGTTAGCCTTTGATATTACAGAAAAGGGAGGTTTCTGTTAAATAACTCATCAAAAATTTATTTCTTTGTGAAATAACTAGTCAAAACTTCATCTTTCTTGCACATGAGGCTTGTATTCTGTATCTGCTCGTGTTACCTATCCATACTTATTTTTTGTAAGGTTGTAAAAAATATCAAAACTTTTGTGAAAAATCCAAAGGGGTTAGCCGTCGATATTATTGAAAAGGGAGGTTTCCAGTTAATAACTCGTGAAAAATTTATTTTTCTTACACATGATGCTTGTATTCTCCATCGGCTACGTGTTACCAATCCATACCTATTTTTCGGGAGGTTCTAAAAAATATCAAAATTTTTTAGAAAAATCCAAAGGGGTTAGCCTTCGATATTACCTATAATGGAGCTTTCCGACAGATAACTAGTCAGAAATTTATTTTTCTTGCACATGAGACTTGTATTCTCTATCCGCTATGCGTTACCAATCCAAACTTAATTTTTGGGAGGTTCCAAAAAATATCAAATTTTTTGAGAAAATCCAAAGGGGTTAGCCTTCGATATTACAGAAAAGGGAGTTTTCAGTCAAATAACTCGTCAAAAATTTATTTTTCTCTGAAGTAACTAGTCAAAAATTCATTTTTCTTGCACATGAGGCTTGTATTCTGTATCGGCTACGCGTTACCTATCCATACTTATTTTTTGGAATGTTGTAAAAAATATCAAAATTTTTGAGAAAAATCCAAAGGGGTTAGCCTTCAATATTATTGAAAAGGGAGGTTCCCGGTTAATAACTCGTGAAAATCCAAAGAGGTTAGCCTTCGATATTACCGAAAAGGAGGTTTCCGTCAAACAACTCGTCTAAAATTCATTTTTATTTCAAATAAATCATTAAAAATTCATTTTTCTTGCACATAAGGCTTGTATTATGTATCGGCTACGCGTTACCTATCCATACTTATTTTTTGATAAGATTCTAAAAAATATCAAAATTTTTTAGAAAAATCCAAAGGTGTTAGCCTTCGGTATTATTGAAAAGGGAGGTTTCCGGTTAATAACTCGTGAAAAATTTATTTTTCTTGCACATGAGGCTTGTATTCTCAATCGGCTACGTGTTACCAATCCAAACATAATTTTTGGGAGGTTATGAAAAATATCAAATTTTTTGAGAAAATCCAAATGGGTTAGCCTTCGATATTATAGAAAAGGAAGGTTTCTGTCAAATAACTCATCAAAAATTTATTTTTCTCTGAAATAACTAGTCAAAAATTCATTTTTCTTGCACATGAGGCTTGTATTCTGTCTCGGCTACGCGTTACCTATCCATACTTATTTTTTGAAAGGTTGTAAAAAATATCAAAATTTTTTAGAAAAATCCAAAGGGGTTAGCCTTCGATATTATTGAAAAGGGAGGTTCCCGGTTAATAACTCGTGAAAAATTCACTTTTCTTGCACATGAGATTTGTATTCTCTATCCGCTATGCGTTACCAATCCAAATTTCATTTTTGGGATGTTATAAAAATATCAAAATTTTTGAGAAAATCCAAAGGGGTTAGCCTTCGATATTACCGAAAAGGAGGTTTCCGTCAAATAACTCGTCAAAAATTCATTTTTCTGTCAAATAACTCATCAAAAATTCATTTTTCTTGCACATAAGGCTTGTATTCTGTATCGGCTACGCGTTACCTATCCATACTTATTTTTTGGTAAGATTCTAAAAAATATCAAAATTTTTGAGAAAAATCCAAAGGGATTAGCCTTCGGTATTATTGAAAAGGGAGGTTTCCTGTTAATAACTCGCGAAAAATTCATTTTTCTTGCACATGAGGCTTGTATTCTCAATCGACTATGTGTTACCAATCCAAACTTAATTTTTGGGAGGTTATGAAAAATATCAATTTTCTTGAGAAAATCCCAAGGGGTTAGCCTTCGATATTACCGAAAAGGAGGTTTCCGTCAAATAACTCGTCAAAAATTCATTTTTCTATCAAATAACTCATCAAAAATTCATTTTTCTTGCACATAAGGCTTGTATTCTGTATCGGCTACGCGTTACCTATCCATACTTATTTTTTGGTAAGATTCTAAAAAATATAAAAATTTTTGAGAAAAATCCAAAGGGGTTAGCCTTTGATATTATTGAAAAGGGAGGTTTCCGGTTAATAACTCGTGAAAAATTCATTTTTCTTGCACATGAGGCTTGTATTCTCAATCGGCTATGTGTTACCAATCCGAACTTAATTTTTGGGAGGTTATGAAAAATATCAAATTTTTTGAGAAAATCCAAAGGGGTTAGCCTTCGATATTACAGAAAAGTGAGGTTTCTGTTAAATAACTCATCAAAAATTTATTTTTCTATGAAATAACTAGTCAAAACTTCATCTTTCTTGCACATGAGGCTTGTATTCTGTATCTGCTACGCGTTACCTATCCATACTTATTTTTTGTAAGGTTGTGAAAAATATCAAAACTTTTGTGAAAAATCCAAAGGGGTTTGCCGTCGACATTATTGAAAAGGGAGGTTTCCAGTTAATAACTCATGAAAAATTCATTTTTCTTCCACATGATGCTTGTATTCTCCATCGGCTACGTGTTACCAATCCATACCTATTTTTCGGGAGGTTCTAAAAAATATCAAAAATTTTTAGAAAAATCTAAAGGGGTTAGCCTTCGATATTACCTATAATGGAGCTTTCCAACAGATAACTAGTCAGAAATTCATTTTTCTTGCACATGAGACTTGTATTCTCTATCCGCTATGCGTTACCAATCCAAACTTAATTTTTGGGAGGTTCCAAAAAATATCAAATTTTTTGAGAAAATCCAAAGGGGTTAGCCTTCGATGTTACAGAAAAGGGAGTTTTCAGTCAAATAACTCGTCAAAAATTTATTTTTCTCTAAAGTAACTAGTCAAAAATTCATTTTTCTTGCACATGAGGCTTGTATTCTGTATCGGCTACGCGTTACCTATCCATACTAATTTTTTGGAATGTTGTAAAAAATATCAAAATTTTTGAGAAAAAATCCAAAGGGGTTAGCCTTCAATATTATTGAAAAGGGAGGTTCCCGGTTAATAACTCGTGAAAATCCAAAGGGGTTAGCCTTCGATATTAACGAAAAGGAGGTTTCCGTCAAATAACTCGTCTAAAATTCATTTTTATTTCAAATAAATCATTAAAAATTCATTTTTCTTGCACATAAGGCTTGTATTCTGTATCGGCTACGCGTTACCTATCCATACCTATTTTTTGATAAGATTCTAAAAAATATCAAAAATTTTTAGAAAAATCCAAAGGTGTTAGCCTTCGGTATTATTGAAAAGGGAGGTTTCCGGTTAATAACTCGTGAAAAATTCATTTTTCTTGCACATGAGGCTTGTATTCTCAATCGGCTATGTGTTACCAATCCAAACTTAATTTTTGGGAGGTTATGAAAAATATAAATTTTTTTGATAAAATCCAAAGGGGTTAGCATTCGATATTACAGAAAAGGGAGGTTTTTGTCAAATAACTCGTCGAAAATTTATTTTTCTCTGAAATAACTCGTCAAAAATTCATTTTTCTATCAAATAACTCATCAAAAATTCATTTTTCTTGCACATGAGGCTTGTATTCTCAATCGGCTACGTGTTATCAATCCAAACTTCATTTTTGGGATGTTATAAAAAATATCAATTTTTTTGAGAAAATCCAAAGGGGTTAGCCTTCGATATTACCGAAAAGGAGGTTTCCGTCAAATAACTCGTCTAAAATTCATTTTTATTTCAAATAACTCTTTAAAAATTCATTTTTCATGCACATAAGGCTTGTATTCTGTATCGGCTACGCGTTACCTATCCATACTTATTTTTGATAAGATTCTAAAAAATTTCAAAAATTTTTAGAAAAATCCAAAGGGGTTAGCCTTCGGTATTATTGAAAAGGGAGGTTTCCAGTTAATAACTCGTGAAAAATTCATTTTTCTTGCACATGAGGCTTGTATTCTCAATCGGCTACGTGTTACCAATCCAAACATAATTTTTAGGAGGTTATGAAAAATATCAAATTTTTTAAGAAAATCCAAATGGGTTACCCTTCGATATTATAGAAAAGGAAGATTTCTGTCAAATAACTCGTCAAAAAATTATTTTTCTCTGAAATAACTAGTCAAAAATTCATTTTTCTTGCACATGAGGCTTGTATTCTGTATCGGCTACGCGTTACCTATCCATACTTATTTTTTAAAAGGTTGTAAAAAATATCAAAATTTTTTAGAAAAATCCAAAGGGGTTAGCCTTCGATATTATTGAAAAGGGAGGTTCCCGGTTAATAACTCATGAAAAATTCACTTTTCTTGCACATGAGATTTGTATTCTCTATCCGCTATGCGTTACCAATCCAAACTTCATTTTTGGGATGTTATAAAAATATCAAAATTTTTGAGAAAATCCAAAGGGGTTAGCCTTCGATATTACCGAAAAGGAGGTTTCCGTCAAATAACTCGTCAAAAATTCATTTTTCTGTCAAATAACTCATCAAAAATTCATTTTTCTTGCACATAAGGCTTGTATTCTGTATCGGCTACGCGTTACCTATCCATACTTATTTTTTGGTAAGATTCTAAAAAATATCAAAATTTTTGAGAAAAATCCAAAGGGGTTAGTCTTCGATATTATTGAAAAGGGAGGTTTTCGGTTAATAACTCGTGAAAAATTCATTTTTCTTGCACATGAGGCTTGTATTCTCAATCGGCTACGTGTTACCAATCCAAACTTAATTTTTGGGAGGTTATGAAAAATATCAAATTTTTTGAGAAAATCCAAAGGGGTTAGCCTTCGATATTACAGAAAAGGGAGGTTTCTGTTAAATAACTCATCAAAAATTTATTTTTCTGTGAAATAACTAGTCAAAACTTCATCTTTCTTGCACATGAGGCTTGTATTCTGTATCTGCTACGCGTTACCTATCCATACTTATTTTTTGTAAGATTGTAAAAAATAGCAAAACTTTTGTGAAAAATCCAAAGGGGTTAGCCGTCGATATTATTGAAAAGGGAGGTTTCCAGTTAATAACTCGTGAAAAATTCATTTTTCTTGCACATGATGCTTGTATTCTCTATCGGCTACGTGTTACCAATCCATACCTATTTTTCGGGAGGTTCTAAAAAATATCAAAATTTTTTAGAAAAATCCAAAGGGGTTAGCCTTCGATATTACCTATAATGGAGCTTTCCGACAGATAACTAGTCAGAAATTCATTTTTCTTGCACATGAGACTTGTATTCTCTATCCGCTATGCATTACCAATCGAAACTTAATTTTTGGGAGGTTCCAAAAAATATCAAATTTTTTGAGAAAATCCAAAGGGGTTAGTCTTCGATATTATAGAAAAGGGAGTTTTCAGTCAAATAACTCGTCAAAAATTTATTTTTCTCTAAAGTAACTAGTCAAAAAATCATTTCTCTTGCACTTGAGGCTTGTATTCTGTATCGGCTACGCGTTATCTATCCATACTTATTTTTTGGAATGTTATAAAAATATCAAAATTTTTGAGAAAAATCCAAAGGGGTTAGCCTTCAATATTATTGAAAAGGGAGGTTCCCGGTTAATAACTCGTGAAAATCCAAAGGGGTTAGCCTTCGATATTACCGAAAAGGAGGTTTCCATCAAATAACTCGTCTAAAATTCATTTTTATTTCAAATAAATCATTAAAAATTCATTTTTCTTGCACATAAGGCTTGTATTCTGTATCGGCTACGCGTTACCTATCCATACTTATTTTTTGATAAGATTCTAAAAAATATCAAAATTTTTTAGAAAAATCCAAAGGTGTTAGCCTTCGGTATTATTGAAGAGGGAGGTTTCCGATTAATAACTCGTGAAAAATTCATTTTTCTTGCACATGAGGCTTGTATTCTCAATCGGCTACGTGTTACCAATCCAAACATAATTTTTCAGAGGTCATGAAAAATATCAAATTTTTTGAGAAAATCCAAATGGGTTAGCCTTCGATATTATAGAAAAGGAAGGTTTCTGTCAAATAACTCGTCAAAAATTTATTTTTCTCTGAAATAACTAGTCAAAAATTCATTTTTCTTGCACATGAGGCTTGTATTCTGTATCGGCTACGCGTTACCTATCCATACTTATTTTTTGAAAGGTTGTAAAAAATATCAAATTTTTTTTAGAAAAATACAAAGGGTTAGCCTTCGATATTATTGAAAAGGGAGGTTCCCGGTTAATAACTCGTGAAAAATTCAATTTTCTTGCACATGAGATTTGTATTCTCTATCCGCTATGCGTTACCAATACAAACTTCATTTTTGGGATGTTATAAAAATATCAAAATTTTTGAGAAAATCCAAAGGGGTTAGCCTTCGATATTACCGAAAGGAGGTTTCCGTCAAATAACTCGTTAAAAATTCATTTTTCTGTCAAATAACTCATCAAAAATTCATTTTTCTTGCACATAAGGCTTGCATTCTGTATCGGCTACGCGTTACCTATCCATACTTATTTTTTGGTAAGATTCTAAAAAATATCAAAATTTTTGAGAAAAATCCAAAGGGATTAGCCTTCGGTATTATTGAAAAGGGAGGTTTCCTGTTAATAACTCACGAAAAATTCATTTTTCTTGCACGTGAGGCTTGTATTCTCAATCGGCTATGTGTTATCAATCCAAACTTAATTTTTGGGAGGTTATGAAAAATATCAAATTTTTTGAGAAAATCCAAAGGGGTTAGCCTTCGATATTACAAAAAAGGGAGGTTTCTGTTAAATAACTCATCAAAAATTTATTTCTTTGTGAAATAACTAGTCAAAACTTCATCTTTCTTGCACATGAGGCTTGTATTCTGTATCTGCTCGTGTTACCTATCCATACTTATTTTTTGTAAGGTTGTAAAAAATATCAAAACTTTTGTGAAAAATCCAAAGGGGTTAGCCGTCGATATTATTGAAAAGGGAGGTTTCCAGTTAATAACTCGTGAAAAATTCATTTTTCTTGCACATGATGCTTGTATTCTCCATCGGCTACGTGTTACCAATCCATACCTATTTTTCGGGAGGTTCTAAAAAATATCAAAATTTTTTAGAAAAATCCAAAGGGGTTAGCCTTCGATATTACCTATAATGGAGCTTTCCGACAGATAACTAGTCAGAAATTTATTTTTCTTGCACATGAGACTTGTATTCTCTATCCGCTATGCGTTACCAATCCAAACTTAATTTTTGGGAGGTTCCAAAAAATATCAAATTTTTTGAGAAAATCCAAAGGGGTTAGCCTTCGATATTACAGAAAAGGGAGTTTTCAGTCAAATAACTCGTCAAAAATTTATTTTTCTCTGAGGTAACTAGTCAAAAATTCATTTTTCTTGCACATGAGGCTTGTATTCTGTATCGGCTACGCGTTACCTATCCATACTTATTTTTTGGAATGTTGTAAAAAATATCAAAATTTTTGAGAAAAATCCAAAGGGGTTAGCCTTCAATATTACTGAAAAGGGAGGTTCCCGGTTAATAACTCGTGAAAATCCAAAGAGGTTAGCCTTCGATATTACCGAAAAGGAGGTTTCCGTCAAACAACTCGTCTAAAATTCATTTTTATTTCAAATAAATCATTAAAAATTCATTTTTCTTGCACATAAGGCTTGTATTATGTATCGGCTACGCGTTACCTATCCATACTTATTTTTTGATAAGATTCTAAAAAATATCAAAATTTTTTAGAAAAATCCAAAGGTGTTAGCCTTCGGTATTATTGAAAAGGGAGGTTTCCGGTTAATAACTCGTGAAAAATTCATTTTTCTTGCACATGAGGCTTGTATTCTCAATCGGCTACGTGTTACCAATCCAAACATAATTTTTGGGAGGTTATGAAAAATATCAAATTTTTTGAGAAAATCCAAATGGGTTAGCCTTCGATATTATAGAAAAGGAAGGTTTCTGTCAAATAACTCATCAAAAATTTATTTTTCTCTGAAATAACTAGTCAAAAATTCATTTTTCTTGCACATGAGGCTTGTATTCTGTCTCGGCTACGCGTTACCTATCCATACTTATTTTTTGAAAGGTTGTAAAAAATATCAAAATTTTTTAGAAAAATCCAAAGGGGTTAGCCTTCGATATTATTGAAAAGGGAGGTTCCCGGTTAATAACTCGTGAAAAATTCACTTTTCTTGCACATGAGATTTGTATTCTCTATCCGCTATGCGTTACCAATCCAAATTTCATTTTTGGGATGTTATAAAAATATCAAAATTTTTGAGAAAATCCAAAGGGGTTAGCCTTCGATATTACCGAAAAGGAGGTTTCCGTCAAATAACTCGTCAAAAATTCATTTTTCTGTCAAATAACTCATCAAAAATTCATTTTTCTTGCACATAAGGCTTGTATTCTGTATCGGCTACGCGTTACCTATCCATACTTATTTTTTGAAAGGTTGTAAAAAATATCAAAATTTTTTAGAAAAATCCAAAGGGGTTAGTCTTCGATATTACAGAAAAGGGAGTTTTCAGTCAAATAACTCGTCAAAAATTTATTTTTCTCTAAAGTAACTAGTCAAAAAATCATTTCTCTTGCACTTGAGGCTTGTATTCTGTATCGGCTACGCGTTATCTATCCATACTTATTTTTTGGAATGTTATAAAAATATCAAAATTTTTGAGAAAAATCCAAAGGGGTTAGCCTTCAATATTATTGAAAAGGGAGGTTCCCGGTTAATAACTCGTGAAAATCCAAAGGGGTTAGCCTTCGATATTACCGAAAAGGAGGTTTCCATCAAATAACTCGTCTAAAATTCATTTTTATTTCAAATAAATCATTAAAAATTCATTTTTCTTGCACATAAGGCTTGTATTCTGTATCGGCTACGCGTTACCTATCCATACTTATTTTTTGATAAGATTCTAAAAAATATCAAAATTTTTTAGAAAAATCCAAAGGTGTTAGCCTTCGGTATTATTGAAGAGGGAGGTTTCCGATTAATAACTCGTGAAAAATTCATTTTTCTTGCACATGAGGCTTGTATTCTCAATCGGCTACGTGTTACCAATCCAAACATAATTTTTCAGAGGTCATGAAAAATATCAAATTTTTTGAGAAAATCCAAATGGGTTAGCCTTCGATATTATAGAAAAGGAAGGTTTCTGTCAAATAACTCGTCAAAAATTTATTTTTCTCTGAAATAACTAGTCAAAAATTCATTTTTCTTGCACATGAGGCTTGTATTCTGTATCGGCTACGCGTTACCTATCCATACTTATTTTTTGAAAGGTTGTAAAAAATATCAAATTTTTTTTAGAAAAATACAAAGGGTTAGCCTTCGATATTATTGAAAAGGGAGGTTCCCGGTTAATAACTCGTGAAAAATTCAATTTTCTTGCACATGAGATTTGTATTCTCTATCCGCTATGCGTTACCAATACAAACTTCATTTTTGGGATGTTATAAAAATATCAAAATTTTTGAGAAAATCCAAAGGGGTTAGCCTTCGATATTACCGAAAGGAGATTTCCGTCAAATAACTCGTTAAAAATTCATTTTTCTGTCAAATAACTCATCAAAAATTCATTTTTCTTGCACATAAGGCTTGCATTCTGTATCGGCTACGCGTTACCTATCCATACTTATTTTTTGGTAAGATTCTAAAAAATATCAAAATTTTTGAGAAAAATCCAAAGGGATTAGCCTTCGGTATTATTGAAAAGGGAGGTTTCCTGTTAATAACTCACGAAAAATTCATTTTTCTTGCACGTGAGGCTTGTATTCTCAATCGGCTATGTGTTATCAATCCAAACTTAATTTTTGGGAGGTTATGAAAAATATCAAATTTTTTGAGAAAATCCAAAGGGGTTAGCCTTCGATATTACAGAAAAGGGAGGTTTCTGTTAAATAACTCATCAAAAATTTATTTCTTTGTGAAATAACTAGTCAAAACTTCATCTTTCTTGCACATGAGGCTTGTATTCTGTATCTGCTCGTGTTACCTATCCATACTTATTTTTTGTAAGGTTGTAAAAAATATCAAAACTTTTGTGAAAAATCCAAAGGGGTTAGCCGTCGATATTATTGAAAAGGGAGGTTTCCAGTTAATAACTCGTGAAAAATTCATTTTTCTTGCACATGATGCTTGTATTCTCCATCGGCTACGTGTTACCAATCCATACCTATTTTTCGGGAGGTTCTAAAAAATATCAAAATTTTTTAGAAAAATCCAAAGGGGTTAGCCTTCGATATTACCTATAATGGAGCTTTCCGACAGATAACTAGTCAGAAATTTATTTTTCTTGCACATGAGACTTGTATTCTCTATCCGCTATGCGTTACCAATCCAAACTTAATTTTTGGGAGGTTCCAAAAAATATCAAATTTTTTGAGAAAATCCAAAGGGGTTAGCCTTCGATATTACAGAAAAGGGAGTTTTCAGTCAAATAACTCGTCAAAAATTTATTTTTCTCTGAGGTAACTAGTCAAAAATTCATTTTTCTTGCACATGAGGCTTGTATTCTGTATCGGCTACGCGTTACCTATCCATACTTATTTTTTGGAATGTTGTAAAAAATATCAAAATTTTTGAGAAAAATCCAAAGGGGTTAGCCTTCAATATTACTGAAAAGGGAGGTTCCCGGTTAATAACTCGTGAAAATCCAAAGAGGTTAGCCTTCGATATTACCGAAAAGGAGGTTTCCGTCAAATAACTCGTCTAAAATTCATTTTTATTTCAAATAAATCATTAAAAATTCATTTTTCTTGCACATAAGGCTTGTATTATGTATCGGCTACGCGTTACCTATCCATACTTATTTTTTGATAAGATTCTAAAAAATATCAAAATTTTTTAGAAAAATCCAAAGGTGTTAGCCTTCGGTATTATTGAAAAGGGAGGTTTCCGGTTAATAACTCGTGAAAAATTCATTTTTCTTGCACATGAGGCTTGTATTCTCAATCGGCTACGTGTTACCAATCCAAACATAATTTTTGGGAGGTTATGAAAAATATCAAATTTTTTGAGAAAATCCAAATGGGTTAGCCTTCGATATTATAGAAAAGGAAGGTTTCTGTCAAATAACTCATCAAAAATTTATTTTTCTCTGAAATAACTAGTCAAAAATTCATTTTTCTTGCACATGAGGCTTGTATTCTGTCTCGGCTACGCGTTACCTATCCATACTTATTTTTTGAAAGGTTGTAAAAAATATCAAAATTTTTTAGAAAAATCCAAAGGGGTTAGCCTTCGATATTATTGAAAAGGGAGGTTCCCGGTTAATAACTCGTGAAAAATTCACTTTTCTTGCACATGAGATTTGTATTCTCTATCCGCTATGCGTTACCAATCCAAATTTCATTTTTGGGATGTTATAAAAATATCAAAATTTTTGAGAAAATCCAAAGGGGTTAGCCTTCGATATTACCGAAAAGGAGGTTTCCGTCAAATAACTCGTCAAAAATTCATTTTTCTGTCAAATAACTCATCAAAAATTCATTTTTCTTGCACATAAGGCTTGTATTCTGTATCGGCTACGCGTTACCTATCCATACTTATTTTTTGAAAGGTTGTAAAAAATATCAAAATTTTTTAGAAAAATCCAAAGGGGTTAGCCTTCGATATTATTGAAAAGGGAGGTTCCCGGTTAATAACTCGTGAAAATTCACTTTTCTTGCACATGAGATTTGTATTCTCTATCCGCTATGCGTTACCAATCCAAACTTCATTTTTGGGATGTTATAAAAATATCAAAATTTTTGAGAAAATCCAAAGGGGTTAGCCTTCGATATTACCGAAAAGGAGGTTTCCGTCAAATAACTCGTCAAAAATTCATTTTTCTGTCAAATAACTCATCAAAAATTCATTTTTCTTGCACATAAGGCTTGTATTCTGTATCGGCTACGCGTTACCTATCCATACTTATTTTTTGGTAAGATTCTAAAAAATATCAAAATTTTTGAGAAAAATCCAAAGGGGTTAGTCTTCGATATTATTGAAAAGGGAGGTTTTCGGTTAATAACTCGTGAAAAATTCATTTTTCTTGCACATGAGGCTTGTATTCTCAATCGGCTACGTGTTACCAATCCAAACTTAATTTTTGGGAGGTTATGAAAAATATCAAATTTTTTGAGAAAATCCAAAGGGGTTAGCCTTCGATATTACAGAAAAGGGAGGTTTCTGTTAAATAACTCACCAAAAATTTATTTTTCTGTGAAATAACTAGTCAAAACTTCATCTTTCTTGCACATGAGGCTTGTATTCTGTATCTGCTACGCGTTACCTATCCATACTTATTTTTTGTAAGATTGTAAAAAATAGCAAAACTTTTGTGAAAAATCCAAAGGGGTTAGCCGTCGATATTATTGAAAAGGGAGGTTTCCAGTTAATAACTCGTGAAAAATTCATTTTTCTTGCACATGATGCTTGTATTCTCCATCGGCTACGTGTTACCAATCCATACCTATTTTTCGGGAGGTTCTAAAAAATATCAAAATTTTTTAGAAAAATCCAAAGGGGTTAGCCTTCGATATTACCTATAATGGAGCTTTCCGACAGATAACTAGTCAGAAATTTATTTTTCTTGCACATGAGACTTGTATTCTCTATCCGCTATGCGTTACCAATCCAAACTTAATTTTTGGGAGGTTCCAAAAAATATCAAATTTTTTGAGAAAATCCAAAGGGGTTAGCCTTCGATATTACAGAAAAGGGAGTTTTCAGTCAAATAACTCGTCAAAAATTTATTTTTCTCTGAGGTAACTAGTCAAAAATTCATTTTTCTTGCACATGAGGCTTGTATTCTGTATCGGCTACGCGTTACCTATCCATACTTATTTTTTGGAATGTTGTAAAAAATATCAAAATTTTTGAGAAAAATCCAAAGGGGTTAGCCTTCAATATTACTGAAAAGGGAGGTTCCCGGTTAATAACTCGTGAAAATCCAAAGAGGTTAGCCTTCGATATTACCGAAAAGGAGGTTTCCGTCAAACAACTCGTCTAAAATTCATTTTTATTTCAAATAAATCATTAAAAATTCATTTTTCTTGCACATAAGGCTTGTATTATGTATCGGCTACGCGTTACCTATCCATACTTATTTTTTGATAAGATTCTAAAAAATATCAAAATTTTTTAGAAAAATCCAAAGGTGTTAGCCTTCGGTATTATTGAAAAGGGAGGTTTCCGGTTAATAACTCGTGAAAAATTCATTTTTCTTGCACATGAGGCTTGTATTCTCAATCGGCTACGTGTTACCAATCCAAACATAATTTTTGGGAGGTTATGAAAAATATCAAATTTTTTGAGAAAATCCAAATGGGTTAGCCTTCGATATTATAGAAAAGGAAGGTTTCTGTCAAATAACTCATCAAAAATTTATTTTTCTCTGAAATAACTAGTCAAAAATTCATTTTTCTTGCACATGAGGCTTGTATTCTGTCTCGGCTACGCGTTACCTATCCATACTTATTTTTTGAAAGGTTGTAAAAAATATCAAAATTTTTTAGAAAAATCCAAAGGGGTTAGCCTTCGATATTATTGAAAAGGGAGGTTCCCGGTTAATAACTCGTGAAAAATTCACTTTTCTTGCACATGAGATTTGTATTCTCTATCCGCTATGCGTTACCAATCCAAATTTCATTTTTGGGATGTTATAAAAATATCAAAATTTTTGAGAAAATCCAAAGGGGTTAGCCTTCGATATTACCGAAAAGGAGGTTTCCGTCAAATAACTCGTCAAAAATTCATTTTTCTGTCAAATAACTCATCAAAAATTCATTTTTCTTGCACATAAGGCTTGTATTCTGTATCGGCTACGCGTTACCTATCCATACTTATTTTTTGAAAGGTTGTAAAAAATATCAAAATTTTTTAGAAAAATCCAAAGGGGTTAGCCTTCGATATTATTGAAAAGGGAGGTTCCCGGTTAATAACTCGTGAAAATTCACTTTTCTTGCACATGAGATTTGTATTCTCTATCCGCTATGCGTTACCAATCCAAACTTCATTTTTGGGATGTTATAAAAATATCAAAATTTTTGAGAAAATCCAAAGGGGTTAGCCTTCGATATTACCGAAAAGGAGGTTTCCGTCAAATAACTCGTCAAAAATTCATTTTTCTGTCAAATAACTCATCAAAAATTCATTTTTCTTGCACATAAGGCTTGTATTCTGTATCGGCTACGCGTTACCTATCCATACTTATTTTTTGGTAAGATTCTAAAAAATATCAAAATTTTTGAGAAAAATCCAAAGGGGTTAGTCTTCGATATTATTGAAAAGGGAGGTTTTCGGTTAATAACTCGTGAAAAATTCATTTTTCTTGCACATGAGGCTTGTATTCTCAATCGGCTACGTGTTACCAATCCAAACTTAATTTTTGGGAGGTTATGAAAAATATCAAATTTTTTGAGAAAATCCAAAGGGGTTAGCCTTCGATATTACAGAAAAGGGAGGTTTCTGTTAAATAACTGACCAAAAATTTATTTTTCTGTGAAATAACTAGTCAAAACTTCATCTTTCTTGCACATGAGGCTTGTATTCTGTATCTGCTACGCGTTACCTATCCATACTTATTTTTTGTAAGATTGTAAAAAATAGCAAAACTTTTGTGAAAAATCCAAAGGGGTTAGCCGTCGATATTATTGAAAAGGGAGGTTTCCAGTTAATAACTCGTGAAAAATTCATTTTTCTTGCACATGATGCTTGTATTCTCTATCGGCTACGTGTTACCAATCCATACCTATTTTTCGGGAGGTTCTAAAAAATATCAAAATTTTTTAGAAAAATCCAAAGGGGTTAGCCTTCGATATTACCTATAATGGAGCTTTCCGACAGATAACTAGTCAGAAATTCATTTTTCTTGCACATGAGACTTGTATTCTCTATCCGCTATGCGTTACCAATCGAAACTTAATTTTTGGGAGGTTCCAAAAAATATCAAATTTTTTGAGAAAATCCAAAGGGGTTAGTCTTCGATATTACAGAAAAGGGAGTTTTCAGTCAAATAACTCGTCAAAAATTTATTTTTCTCTAAAGTAACTAGTCAAAAAATCATTTCTCTTGCACTTGAGGCTTGTATTCTGTATCGGCTACGCGTTATCTATCCATACTTATTTTTTGGAATGTTATAAAAATATCAAAATTTTTGAGAAAAATCCAAAGGGGTTAGCCTTCAATATTATTGAAAAGGGAGGTTCCCGGTTAATAACTCGTGAAAATCCAAAGGGGTTAGCCTTCGATATTACCGAAAAGGAGGTTTCCATCAAATAACTCGTCTAAAATTCATTTTTATTTCAAATAAATCATTAAAAATTCATTTTTCTTGCACATAAGGCTTGTATTCTGTATCGGCTACGCGTTACCTATCCATACTTATTTTTTGATAAGATTCTAAAAAATATCAAAATTTTTTAGAAAAATCCAAAGGTGTTAGCCTTCGGTATTATTGAAGAGGGAGGTTTCCGATTAATAACTCGTGAAAAATTCATTTTTCTTGCACATGAGGCTTGTATTCTCAATCGGCTACGTGTTACCAATCCAAACATAATTTTTCAGAGGTCATGAAAAATATCAAATTTTTTGAGAAAATCCAAATGGGTTAGCCTTCGATATTATAGAAAAGGAAGGTTTCTGTCAAATAACTCGTCAAAAATTTATTTTTCTCTGAAATAACTAGTCAAAAATTCATTTTTCTTGCACATGAGGCTTGTATTCTGTATCGGCTACGCGTTACCTATCCATACTTATTTTTTGAAAGGTTGTAAAAAATATCAAATTTTTTTTAGAAAAATACAAAGGGTTAGCCTTCGATATTATTGAAAAGGGAGGTTCCCGGTTAATAACTCGTGAAAAATTCAATTTTCTTGCACATGAGATTTGTATTCTCTATCCGCTATGCGTTACCAATACAAACTTCATTTTTGGGATGTTATAAAAATATCAAATTTTTTGAGAAAATCCAAAGGGGTTAGCCTTCGATATTACCGAAAGGAGGTTTCCGTCAAATAACTCGTTAAAAATTCATTTTTCTGTCAAATAACTCATCAAAAATTCATTTTTCTTGCACATAAGGCTTGCATTCTGTATCGGCTACGCGTTACCTATCCATACTTATTTTTTGGTAAGATTCTAAAAAATATCAAAATTTTTGAGAAAAATCCAAAGGGATTAGCCTTCGGTATTATTGAAAAGGGAGGTTTCCTGTTAATAACTCACGAAAAATTCATTTTTCTTGCACGTGAGGCTTGTATTCTCAATCGGCTATGTGTTATCAATCCAAACTTAATTTTTGGGAGGTTATGAAAAATATCAAATTTTTTGAGAAAATCCAAAGGGGTTAGCCTTCGATATTACAGAAAAGGGAGGTTTCTGTTAAATAACTCATCAAAAATTTATTTCTTTGTGAAATAACTAGTCAAAACTTCATCTTTCTTGCACATGAGGCTTGTATTCTGTATCTGCTCGTGTTACCTATCCATACTTATTTTTTGTAAGGTTGTAAAAAATATCAAAACTTTTGTGAAAAATCCAAAGGGGTTAGCCGTCGATATTATTGAAAAGGGAGGTTTCCAGTTAATAACTCGTGAAAAATTCATTTTTCTTGCACATGATGCTTGTATTCTCCATCGGCTACGTGTTACCAATCCATACCTATTTTTCGGGAGGTTCTAAAAAATATCAAAATTTTTTAGAAAAATCCAAAGGGGTTAGCCTTCGATATTACCTATAATGGAGCTTTCCGACAGATAACTAGTCAGAAATTTATTTTTCTTGCACATGAGACTTGTATTCTCTATCCGCTATGCGTTACCAATCCAAACTTAATTTTTGGGAGGTTCCAAAAAATATCAAATTTTTTGAGAAAATCCAAAGGGGTTAGCCTTCGATATTACAGAAAAGGGAGTTTTCAGTCAAATAACTCGTCAAAAATTTATTTTTCTCTGAAGTAACTAGTCAAAAATTCATTTTTCTTGCACATGAGGCTTGTATTCTGTATCGGCTACGCGTTACCTATCCATACTTATTTTTTGGAATGTTGTAAAAAATATCAAAATTTTTGAGAAAAATCCAAAGGGGTTAGCCTTCAATATTACTGAAAAGGGAGGTTCCCGGTTAATAACTCGTGAAAATCCAAAGAGGTTAGCCTTCGATATTACCGAAAAGGAGGTTTCCGTCAAACAACTCGTCTAAAATTCATTTTTATTTCAAATAAATCATTAAAAATTCATTTTTCTTGCACATAAGGCTTGTATTATGTATCGGCTACGCGTTACCTATCCATACTTATTTTTTGATAAGATTCTAAAAAATATCAAAATTTTTTAGAAAAATCCAAAGGTGTTAGCCTTCGGTATTATTGAAAAGGGAGGTTTCCGGTTAATAACTCGTGAAAAATTCATTTTTCTTGCACATGAGGCTTGTATTCTCAATCGGCTACGTGTTACCAATCCAAACATAATTTTTGGGAGGTTATGAAAAATATCAAATTTTTTGAGAAAATCCAAATGGGTTAGCCTTCGATATTATAGAAAAGGAAGGTTTCTGTCAAATAACTCATCAAAAATTTATTTTTCTCTAAAATAACTAGTCAAAAATTCATTTTTCTTGCACATGAGGCTTGTATTCTGTCTCGGCTACGCGTTACCTATCCATACTTATTTTTTGAAAGGTTGTAAAAAATATCAAAATTTTTTAGAAAAATCCAAAGGGGTTAGCCTTCGATATTATTGAAAAGGGAGGTTCCCGGTTAATAACTCGTGAAAAATTCACTTTTCTTGCACATGAGATTTGTATTCTCTATCCGCTATGCGTTACCAATCCAAATTTCATTTTTGGGATGTTATAAAAATATCAAAATTTTTGAGAAAATCCAAAGGGGTTAGCCTTCGATATTACCGAAAAGGAGGTTTCCGTCAAATAACTCGTCAAAAATTCATTTTTCTGTCAAATAACTCATCAAAAATTCATTTTTCTTGCACATAAGGCTTGTATTCTGTATCGGCTACGCGTTACCTATCCATACTTATTTTTTGGTAAGATTCTAAAAAATATCAAAATTTTTGAGAAAAATCCAAAGGGATTAGCCTTCGGTATTATTGAAAAGGGAGGTTTCCTGTTAATAACTCGCGAAAAATTCATTTTTCTTGCACATGAGGCTTGTATTCTCAATCGACTATGTGTTACCAATCCAAACTTAATTTTTGGGAGGTTATGAAAAATATCAATTTTCTTGAGAAAATCCCAAGGGGTTAGCCTTCGATATTACCGAAAAGGAGGTTTCCGTCAAATAACTCGTCAAAAATTCATTTTTCTATCAAATAACTCATCAAAAATTCATTTTTCTTGCACATAAGGCTTGTATTCTGTATCGGCTACGCGTTACCTATCCATACTTATTTTTTGGTAAGATTCTAAAAAATATCAAAATTTTTGAGAAAAATCCAAAGGGGTTAGGCTTTGATATTATTGAAAAGGGAGGTTTCCGGTTAATAACTCGTGAAAAATTCATTTTTCTTGCACATGAGGCTTGTATTCTCAATCGGCTATGTGTTACCAATCCGAACTTAATTTTTGGGAGGTTATGAAAAATATCAAATTTTTTGAGAAAATCCAAAGGGGTTAGCCTTC
>JASWHV010000404.1:7500-12500 GCA_030760725.1 Neostapfia colusana
GCTCCTAAGGTATATTAGGGGGAGGTGGTCTGTCAGCTCGGGGCAAAGTAGGATGATGTCGGATACTGAAAGGAACCTTGATTACCTCCCCTCGCGGTGTACTACATCCACCGGATCTTGGTGTTTGGATGATCCAAGGCTGCCAACATCCTACCGGCCTTGGGGACCTTCACTGAGATGAACACAGATGTGACGGTGCAACACGGATTTTGGCTTCGGGACACATTGTGCCATCCTTTTTGGGTGGATACATCATCCTGGTGCCAGATAAACGTGGCTGTGGCGTCCCCCGGGTATGGGTCGGATTGTTGGCTGGATGGTTACCGGTCCGTTTTCCTGTCGGGGTGGGCAGTGCTCAAACCAGATTCTTGTGGGCTTAGGGTGTTGTGGCCATACTATTTAGTGAACTGCATGTACCCAACGCTTGAAGATCTGGTTACACTGCCAGCCATCGCAATGGTGGGCTGGTGGCCGTACGGGTTCTTGTTTATCATGCGATGGTATGGCCCGGTAAGGGTATTACGGTGCACCCACCGTGTCTTCGGTGAGACGTGTTCTGGCCGCTGACAGGCTGCTGGTACATTTCAAGCTGTTGGCGAATGGGCGCGAAACTGTCGGATACGGGAAACACGGTGCACCCTCCGTGTCTTCGGTGCGACGTGTTCTGGTGGCTGAGAGGCTGCTGGTCATTTCAAGCTGTTGACGAATGGGTGCGAAACTGTGGGATACGGGAAACATGGAGCACCCACCTTTGTCTTCGGTGAGACGTGTTCCGGCGGCTGACAGGCTGCTGGTACATTTCAAGCTGTTGCGGAATGGGCGTGAAACTGTCGGATACAGGAAACACGGTGCACCCACCTTGGCTTCTGTGAGACGTGTTCCAGCGGCTGAGATGCTGCTGGTCATGTAAAGCTGTTTGCTGATGGGTGTGAAACTGTCGGATACGGGAAACACGGTGCTCCCACCTTGTCTCGGAGAGACGTGTTCCGGTGGCTGAGAGATGGGAAAACTCGTGAACATGTGTCCCGGGGGCGGACGGACCTCAACGGAACACACGTTCGGATGGTAAAACTTGATGGTTTTTCATGCGTGGATGGCCATCTGGGTCGAAATGAGGAAAGTTGGGAAAGTCGGTAAAACTCACTAACTGGGATCCCCGGTGGCCCGACGGGACCTTGGCTGAATAATCATTCGGACGGTGCATTTTGAAGGTTTTGGAATGCATGGATGGCCTCCTGGGTCGAAATCGGGAAAGTCGGGATCTCAGGAACTCGGGTCCAGGGATGCCGTACTGTACACAGCAGGAGGCCTCCGGAAAGAATACGGGAAGTCTGGGAACCCAAGTTGAAACTAGATAACCCACCCGTTTTGGAGGCTTGGCGCGGCAAAACCAGAAAAATACCACTTTTTGGGCTTCTCCCAAATAGTGCGCTCAGCAGTCCCAAAAATCCCCCATACTCCTGGGAGGGGGGGCGCTCCTAAGGTATATTAGGGGGAGGTGGTCTGTCAGCTCGGGGCAAAGTAGGATGATGTCGGATACTGAAAGGAACCTTGATTACCTCCCCTCGCGGTGTACTACATCCACCGGATCTCGGTGTTGGGATGATCCAAGGCTGCCAACATCCTACCGGCCTTGGGGACCTTCACTGAGATGAACACAGATGCGACGGTGCAACACGGATTTTGGCTTCGGGACACATTGTGCCACCCTTTTTGGGTGGATACATCATCCTGGTGCCAGATAAACGTGGCTGTGGCGTCCCCCGGGTATGGGACGGATTGTTGGCTGGATGGTTACCGGTCCGTTTTCCTGTCGGGGTGGGCAGTGCTCAAACCAGATTCTTGTGGGCTTAGGGTGTTGTGGCCTTACTATTTAGTGAATTGCATGTACCCAATGCTTGAAGATCTGGTTGCACTGTCAGCCATCGCAATGGTGGGCTGGTGGCCGTACGGATTCTGGTTTATCATGCGATGGTATGGACCGATACGGGTATTACGGTGCACCCACCGTGTCTTCGGTGAGATGTGTTGTGGCGGCTGACAGGCTGCTGGTACATTTCAAGCTGTTGGCGAATGGGCGCGAAACTGTCCGATATGGGAAACACGGCGCACCCTCCGTGTCTTCGGTGAGACGTGTTCTGGTGGCTGAGAGGCTGCTGGTCATTTCAAGCTGTTGGCGAATGGGTGCAAAACTGTCCGATACGGGACACACGGTGCACCCTCCTTGTCTTCGGAGAGATGTGTTCCGGTGGCTGAGAGGCTGCTGGTCATTTCAAGCTGTTGGCGAAGCGGTGTGATACTGTTGGATATGTGAAACATCGTGCACCCACCATGTCTTCGGTGAGATGTGTTCTGGCGGCTGAGAGGCTGCTGGTCATGTCAGGCTGTTGGCTGATGGGTGCGAAACTGTCGGAAACGGGAAACACGGTGCATCCACGTGTCTTCGGTGAGACGTGTTCAGGTGGCCGACAGGCTGCTGGTACATTTCAAGCTGTTGGCGAACGGGCGTGAAACTGTCGGATACGGGAAACACGGTGCACCCATGGTGTCATCGGTGAGATGTGTTCTGGTGGCTGACAGGCTGCTGGTACATTTCAAGCTGTTGGCGAATGGGCGCGAAACTGTTGGATACGGGAAACACGGTGCACCTGTCGTGGCTTCGGTGAGACGTGTTCTGGCGGCTGAGAGGCTGCTGGTCATGTCAAGCTATTGGCTGATGGGTGTGAAACTGTCGGATATGGGAAACACGGTGCACCCACGTGTCTTCGGTGAGATGTGTTCAGGTGGCTGAGAGGCTGCCGGTCATTTCAAGCTGCTTGCGAAGTGGTGTGATACTGTTGGATACGTGAAACACCCACTGTGTCTTTGGTGAGACGTGTTCCGGTGGCTGACAGGCTGCTGGTACATTTCAAGCTGTTGGCGAATGGGTGTGAAACTGTTGGATATGGGACACACGGTGCACCCGCCTTGTCTTTGGAGAGACGTGTTCCGGTGGCTGAGAGGCTGCTGGTCATTTCAAGCTGATGGTGATGCGGTGTGATACTGTTTGATACGTGAAACTTCGTGCACCCACCTTGTCTTCGGTGAGATGCGTTCTGGCGGCTGAGAGGCTGCTGGTCATGTCAAGCTGTTGGCTGATGGGTGCGAAACTGTCGGAAATGGGAAACATGGTGCATCCATGTGTCTTCGGTGAGATGTGTTCCGGTGTCTTAGAGACTGCCGGTCATTTCAAGCTGTAAGTGAATGGTTGCGAAACTGTGGGATATGGAAAACACGGTGCACCCACCGTGTCTTCGGTGAGACGTGTTCTGGTGGCTGACAGGCTGCTGGTACATTTCAAGCTGTTGGCGAATGGGCGCGAAACTGTCGGATACGGGAAACACGGTGCACCCTCCGTGTCTTCGGTGAGACGTGTTCTGGCCGCTGACAGGCTGCTGGTACATTTCAAGCTGTTGGCGAATGGGCGCGAAACTGTCGGATACGGGAAACACGGTGCACCCTCCGTGTCTTCGGTGAGACGTGTTCTGGTGGCTGAGAGGCTGCTGGTCATTTCAAGCTGTTGACGAATGGGTGCGAAACTGTGGGATACGGGAAACATGGAGCACCCACCTTTGTCTTCGGTGAGACGTGTTCCGGCGGCTGACAGGCTGCTGGTACATTTCAAGCTGTTGCGGAATGGGCGTGAAACTGTCGGATACAGGAAACACGGTGCACCCACCTTGGCTTCTGTGAGACGTGTTCCAGCGGCTGAGATGCTGCTGGTCATGTAAAGCTGTTTGCTGATGGGTGTGAAACTGTCGGATACGGGAAACACGGTGCTCCCACCTTGTCTCGGAGAGACGTGTTCCGGTGGCTGAGAGATGGGAAAACTCGTGAACATGTGTCCTGGGGGCGGACGGACCTCAACGGAACACACGTTCGGATGGTAAAACTTGATGGTTTTTCATGCGTGGATGGCCATCTGGGTCGAAATGAGGAAAGTTGGGAAAGTCGGTAAAACTCACTAACTGGGATCCCCGGTGGCCCGACGGGACCTTGGCTGAATAATCATTCGGACGGTGCATTTTGAAGGTTTTGGAATGCATGGATGGCCTCCTGGGTCGAAATCGGGAAAGTCGGGATCTCAGGAACTCGGGTCCAGGGAGGCCGTACTGTACGCAGCAGGAGGCCTCCGGAAAGAATACGGGAAGTCTGGGAACCCAAGTTGAAACTAGATAACCAACCCGTTTTGGAGGCTTGGCGCGGCAAAACCAGAAAAATACCACTTTTTGGGCTTCTCCCAAATAGTGCGCTCAGCAGTCCCAAAAATCCCCCATACTCCTGGGAGGGGGGGCGCTCCTAAGGTATATTAGGGGGAGGTGGTCTGTCAGCTCGGGGCAAAGTAGGATGATGTCGGATACTGAAAGGAACCTTGATTACCTCCCCTCGCGGTGTACTACATCCACCGGATCTCGGTGTTGGGATGATCCAAGGCTGCCAACATCCTACCGGCCTTGGGGACCTTCACTGAGATGAACACAGATGCGACGGTGCAACACGGATTTTGGCTTTGGGACACATTGTGCCACCCTTTTTGGGTGGATACATCATCCTGGTGCCAGATAAACGTGGCTGTGGCGTCCCCCGGGTATGGGACGGATTGTTGGCTGGATGGTTACCGGTCCGTTTTCCTGTCGGGGTGGGCAGTGCTCAAACCAGATTCTTGTGGGCTTAGGGTGTTGTGGCCTTACTATTTAGTGAATTGCATGTACCCAATGCTTGAAGATCTGGTTGCACTGTCAGCCATCGCAATGGTGGGCTGGTGGCCGTATGAATTCTGGTTTATCATGCGATGGTATGGACCGATACGGGTATTACGGTGCACCCACCGTGTCTTCGGTGAGATGTGTTCTGGCGGCTGACAGGCTGCTGGTACATTTCAAGCTGTTGGCGAATGGGCGCGAAACTGTCCGATATGGGAAACACGGCGCACCCTCCGTGTCTTCGGTGAGACGTGTTCT
>JASWHV010000404.1:22500-35000 GCA_030760725.1 Neostapfia colusana
ATGGAGCACCCACCTTTGTCTTCGGTGAGACGTGTTCCGGCGGCTGACAGGCTGCTGGTACATTTCAAGCTGTTGCGGAATGGGCGTGAAACTGTCGGATACAGGAAACACGGTGCACCCACCTTGGCTTCTGTGAGACGTGTTCCAGCGGCTGAGATGCTGCTGGTCATGTAAAGCTGTTTGCTGATGGGTGTGAAACTGTCGGATACGGGAAACACGGTGCTCCCACCTTGTCTCGGAGAGACGTGTTCCGGTGGCTGAGAGATGGGAAAACTCGTGAACATGTGTCCCGGGGGCGGACGGACCTCAACGGAACACACGTTCGGATGGTAAAACTTGATGGTTTTTCATGCGTGGATGGCCATCTGGGTCGAAATGAGGAAAGTTGGGAAAGTCGGTAAAACTCACTAACTGGGATCCCCGGTGGCCCGACGGGACCTTGGCTGAATAATCATTCGGACGGTGCATTTTGAAGGTTTTGGAATGCATGGATGGCCTCCTGGGTCGAAATCGGGAAAGTCGGGATCTCAGGAACTCGGGTCCAGGGATGCCGTACTGTACACAGCAGGAGGCCTCCGGAAAGAATACGGGAAGTCTGGGAACCCAAGTTGAAACTAGATAACCCACCCGTTTTGGAGGCTTGGCGCGGCAAAACCAGAAAAATACCACTTTTTGGGCTTCTCCCAAATAGTGCGCTCAGCAGTCCCAAAAATCCCCCATACTCCTGGGAGGGGGGGCGCTCCTAAGGTATATTAGGGGGAGGTGGTCTGTCAGCTCGGGGCAAAGTAGGATGATGTCGGATACTGAAAGGAACCTTGATTACCTCCCCTCGCGGTGTACTACATCCACCGGATCTCGGTGTTGGGATGATCCAAGGCTGCCAACATCCTACCGGCCTTGGGGACCTTCACTGAGATGAACACAGATGCGACGGTGCAACACGGATTTTGGCTTCGGGACACATTGTGCCACCCTTTTTGGGTGGATACATCATCCTGGTGCCAGATAAACGTGGCTGTGGCGTCCCCCGGGTATGGGACGGATTGTTGGCTGGATGGTTACCGGTCCGTTTTCCTGTCGGGGTGGGCAGTGCTCAAACCAGATTCTTGTGGGCTTAGGGTGTTGTGGCCTTACTATTTAGTGAATTGCATGTACCCAATGCTTGAAGATCTGGTTGCACTGTCAGCCATCGCAATGGTGGGCTGGTGGCCGTACGGATTCTGGTTTATCATGCGATGGTATGGACCGATACGGGTATTACGGTGCACCCACCGTGTCTTCGGTGAGATGTGTTGTGGCGGCTGACAGGCTGCTGGTACATTTCAAGCTGTTGGCGAATGGGCGCGAAACTGTCCGATATGGGAAACACGGCGCACCCTCCGTGTCTTCGGTGAGACGTGTTCTGGTGGCTGAGAGGCTGCTGGTCATTTCAAGCTGTTGGCGAATGGGTGCGAAACTGTCGGATACGGGACACACGGTGCACCCTCCTTGTCTTCGGAGAGATGTGTTCCGGTGGCTGAGAGGCTGCTGGTCATTTCAAGCTGTTGGCGAAGCGGTGTGATACTGTTGGATATGTGAAACATCGTGCACCCACCATGTCTTCGGTGAGATGTGTTCTGGCGGCTGAGAGGCTGCTGGTCATGTCAGGCTGTTGGCTGATGGGTGCGAAACTGTCGGAAACGGGAAACACGGTGCATCCACGTGTCTTCGGTGAGACGTGTTCAGGTGGCCGACAGGCTGCTGGTACATTTCAAGCTGTTGGCGAACGGGCGTGAAACTGTCGGATACGGGAAACACGGTGCACCCATGGTGTCATCGGTGAGATGTGTTCTGGTGGCTGACAGGCTGCTGGTACATTTCAAGCTGTTGGCGAATGGGCGCGAAACTGTTGGATATGGGAAACACGGTGCACCTGTCGTGGCTTCGGTGAGACGTGTTCTGGCGGCTGAGAGGCTGCTGGTCATGTCAAGCTATTGGCTGATGGGTGTGAAACTGTCGGATATGGGAAACACGGTGAACCCACGTGTCTTCGGTGAGATGTGTTCAGGTGGCTGAGAGGCTGCCGGTCATTTCAAGCTGCTTGCGAAGTGGTGTGATACTGTTGGATACGTGAAACACCCACTGTGTCTTTGGTGAGACGTGTTCCGGTGGCTGACAGGCTGCTGGTACATTTCAAGCTGTTGGCGAATGGGTGTGAAACTGTTGGATATGGGACACACGGTGCACCCGCCTTGTCTTTGGAGAGACGTGTTCCGGTGGCTGAGAGGCTGCTGGTCATTTCAAGCTGATGGTGATGTGGTGTGATACTGTTTGATACGTGAAACTTCGTGCACCCACCTTGTCTTCGGTGAGATGCGTTCTGGCGGCTGAGAGGCTGCTGGTTATGTCAAGCTGTTGGCTGATGGGTGCGAAACTGTCGGAAACGGGAAACATGGTGCATCCATGTGTCTTCGGTGAGATGTGTTCCGGTGTCTTAGAGACTGCCGGTCATTTCAAGCTGTAAGTGAATGGTTGCGAAACTGTGGGATATGGAAAACACGGTGCACCCACCGTGTCTTCGATGAGACGTGTTCTGGTGGCTGACAGGCTGCTGGTACATTTCAAGCTGTTGGCGAATGGGCGCGAAACTGTCGGATACGGGAAACACGGTGCACCCTCCGTGTCTTCGGTGAGACGTGTTCTGGTGGCTGAGAGGCTGCTGGTCATTTCAAGCTGTTGGCGAATCGGTGCAAAACTGTCGGATACGGTAAACATGGTGCACCCGCCGTGGCTTCGGTGAGATGTGTTCCGGTGGCTGAGAAGCTGCTGGTCATTTCAAGCTGTTGGCGAATGGGTGCAAAACTGTCGGATAAGGGACACATGGTGCACCCACCCTCGTCTTCAGAGAGACGTGTTCCTGTGGCTGAGAGGCTGCTGGTCATTTCAAGCTGTTGGCGAAGCGGTGCGATTCTGTTGGATACGTGAAACATGGTGCACCCACCTTGTCTTCGGTGAGACGTGTTCCGGCGGCTGAGAGATGGGAAAACTCGTGAACATGTGTCCCGGGGGCGGACGGACCTCAACGGAACACACGTTCGGATGGTAAAACTTGATGGTTTTTCATGCGTGGATGGCCATCTGGGTCGAAATGAGGAAAGTTGGGAAAGTCGGTAAAACTCACTAACTGGGATCCCCGGTGGCCCGACGGGACCTTGGCTGAATAATCATTCGGACGGTGCATTTTGAAGGTTTTGGAATGCATGGATGGCCTCCTGGGTCAAAATCGGGAAAGTCGGGATCTCAGGAACTCGGGTCCAGGGATGCCGTACTGTACACAGCAGGAGGCCTCCGGAAAGAATACGGGAAGTCTGGGAACCCAAGTTGAAACTAGATAACCCACCCGTTTTGGAGGCTTGGCGCGGCAAAACCAGAAAAATACCACTTTTTGGGCTTCTCCCATATAGTGCGCTCAGCAGTCCCAAAAATCCCCCATACTCCTGGGAGGGGGGGCGCTCCTAAGGTATATTAGGGGGAGGTGGTCTGTCAGCTCGCGGCAAAGTAGGATGATGTCGGATACTGAAAGGAACCTTGATTACCTCCCCTCGCGGTGTACTACATCCACCGGATCTCGGTGTTGGGATGATCCAAGGCTGCCAACATCCTACCGGCCTTGGGGACCTTCACTGAGATGAACACAGATGCGACGGTGCAACACGGATTTTGGCTTCGGGACACATTGTGCCACCCTTTTTGGGTGGATACATATCCTGGTGCCAGATAAACGTGGCTGTGGCGTCCCCCGGGTATGGGACGGATTGTTGGCTGGATGGTTACCGGTCCGTTTTCCTGTCGGGGTGGGCAGTGCTCAAACCAGATTCTTGTGGGCTTAGGGTGTTGTGGCCTTACTATTTAGTGAATTGCATGTACCCAATGCTTGAAGATCTGGTTGCACTGTCAGCCATCGCAATGGTGGGCTGGTGGCCGTACGGATTCTGGTTTATCATGCGATGGTATGGACCGATACGGGTATTACGGTGCACCCACCGTGTCTTCGGTGAGATGTGTTGTGGCGGCTGACAGGCTGCTGGTACATTTCAAGCTGTTGGCGAATTGGCGCGAAACTGTCCGATATGGGAAACACGGCGCACCCTCCGTGTCTTCGGTGAGACGTGTTCTGGTGGCTGAGAGGCTGCTGGTCATTTCAAGCTGTTGGCGAATGGGTGCGAAACTGTCGGATACGGGACACACGGTGCACCCTCCTTGTCTTCGGAGAGATGTGTTCCGGTGGCTGAGAGGCTGCTGGTCATTTCAAGCTGTTGCGGAATGGGCGTGAAACTGTCGGATACAGGAAACACGGTGCACCCACCTTGGCTTCTGTGAGACGTGTTCCAGCGGCTGAGATGCTGCTGGTCATGTAAAGCTGTTTGCTGATGGGTGTGAAACTGTCGGATACGGGAAACACGGTGCTCCCACCTTGTCTCGGAGAGACGTGTTCCGGTGGCTGAGAGATGGGAAAACTCGTGAACATGTGTCCCGGGGGCGGACGGACCTCAACGGAACACACGTTCGGATGGTAAAACTTGATGGTTTTTCATGCGTGGATGGCCATCTGGGTCGAAATGAGGAAAGTTGGGAAAGTCGGTAAAACTCACTAACTGGGATCCCCGGTGGCCCGACGGGACCTTGGCTGAATAATCATTCGGACGGTGCATTTTGAAGGTTTTGGAATGCATGGATGGCCTCCTGGGTCGAAATCGGGAAAGTCGGGATCTCAGGAACTCGGGTCCAGGGATGCCGTACTGTACACAGCAGGAGGCCTCCGGAAAGAATACGGGAAGTCTGGGAACCCAAGTTGAAACTAGATAACCCACCCGTTTTGGAGGCTTGGCGCGGCAAAACCAGAAAAATACCACTTTTTGGGCTTCTCCCAAATAGTGCGCTCAGCAGTCCCAAAAATCCCCCATACTCCTGGGAGGGGGGGCGCTCCTAAGGTATATTAGGGGGAGGTGGTCTGTCAGCTCGGGGCAAAGTAGGATGATGTCGGATACTGAAAGGAACCTTGATTACCTCCCCTCGCGGTGTACTACATCCACCGGATCTCGGTGTTGGGATGATCCAAGGCTGCCAACATCCTACCGGCCTTGGGGACCTTCACTGAGATGAACACAGATGCGACGGTGCAACACGGATTTTGGCTTCGGGACACATTGTGCCACCCTTTTTGGGTGGATACATCATCCTGGTGCCAGATAAACGTGGCTGTGGCGTCCCCCGGGTATGGGACGGATTGTTGGCTGGATGGTTACCGGTCCGTTTTCCTGTCGGGGTGGGCAGTGCTCAAACCAGATTCTTGTGGGCTTAGGGTGTTGTGGCCTTACTATTTAGTGAATTGCATGTACCCAATGCTTGAAGATCTGGTTGCACTGTCAGCCATCGCAATGGTGGGCTGGTGGCCGTACGGATTCTGGTTTATCATGCGATGGTATGGACCGATACGGGTATTACGGTGCACCCACCGTGTCTTCGGTGAGATGTGTTCTGGCGGCTGACAGGCTGCTGGTACATTTCAAGCTGTTGGCGAATGGGCGCGAAACTGTCCGATATGGGAAACACGGCGCACCCTCTGTGTCTTCGGTGAGACGTGTTCTGGTGGCTGAGAGGCTGCTGGTCATTTCAAGCTGTTGGCGAATGGGTGCGAAACTGTCGGATACGGGACACACGGTGCACCCTCCTTGTCTTCGGAGAGATGTGTTCCGGTGGCTGAGAGGCTGCTGGTCATTTCAAGCTGTTGGCGAAGCGGTGTGATACTGTTGGATATGTGAAACATCGTGCACCCACCATGTCTTCGGTGAGATGTGTTCTGGCGGCTGAGAGGCTGCTGGTCATGTCAGGCTGTTGGCTGATGGGTGCGAAACTGTCGGAAACGGGAAACACGGTGCATCCACGTGTCTTCGGTGAGATGTGTTCAGGTGGCCGACAGGCTGCTGGTACATTTCAAGCTGTTGGCGAACGGGCGTGAAACTGTCGGATACGGGAAACACGGTGCACCCATGGTGTCATCGGTGAGATGTGTTCTGGTGGCTGACAGGCTGCTGGTACATTTCAAGCTGTTGGCGAATGGGCGCGAAACTGTTGGATACGGGAAACACGGTGCACCTGTCGTGGCTTCGGTGAGACGTGTTCTGGCGGCTGAGAGGCTGCTGGACATGTCAAGCTATTGGCTGATGGGTGTGAAACTGTCGGATATGGGAAACACGGTGCACCCACGTGTCTTCGGTGAGATGTGTTCAGGTGGCTGAGAGGCTGCCGGTCATTTCAAGCTGCTTGCGAAGTGGTGTGATACTGTTGGATACGTGAAACACCCACTGTGTCTTTGGTGAGACGTGTTCCGGTGGCTGACAGGCTGCTGGTACATTTCAAGCTGTTGGCGAATGGGTGTGAAACTGTTGGATATGGGACACACGGTGCACCCGCCTTGTCTTTGGAGAGACGTGTTCCGGTGGCTGAGAGGCTGCTGGTCATTTCAAGCTGATGGTGATGTGGTGTGATACTGTTTGATACGTGAAACTTCGTGCACCCACCTTGTCTTCGGTGAGATGCGTTCTGGCGGCTGAGAGGCTGCTGGTTATGTCAAGCTGTTGGCTGATGGGTGCGAAACTGTCGGAAACGGGAAACATGGTGCATCCATGTGTCTTCGGTGAGATGTGTTCCGGTGTCTTAGAGACTGCCGGTCATTTCAAGCTGTAAGTGAATGGTTGCGAAACTGTGGGATATGGAAAACACGGTGCACCCACCGTGTCTTCGGTGAGACGTGTTCTGGTGGCTGACAGGCTGCTGGTACATTTCAAGCTGTTGGCGAATGGGCGCGAAACTGTCGGATACGGGAAACACGGTGCACCCTCCGTGTCTTCGGTGAGACGTGTTCTGGTGGCTGAGAGGCTGCTGGTCATTTCAAGCTGTTGGCGAATCGGTGCAAAACTGTCGGATACGGTAAACATGGTGCACCCGCCGTGGCTTCGGTGAGATGTGTTCCGGTGGCTGAGAAGCTGCTGGTCATTTCAAGCTGTTGGCGAATGGGTGCAAAACTGTCGGATAAGGGACACATGGTGCACCCACCCTCGTCTTCTGTGAGACGTGTTCCAGCGGCTGAGATGCTGCTGGTCATGTAAAGCTGTTTGCTGATGGGTGTGAAACTGTCGGATACGGGAAACACGGTGCTCCCACCTTGTCTCGGAGAGACGTGTTCCGGTGGCTGAGAGATGGGAAAACTCGTGAACATGTGTCCCGGGGGCGGACGGACCTCAACGGAACACACGTTCGGATGGTAAAACTTGATGGTTTTTCATGCGTGGATGGCCATCTGGGTCGAAATGAGGAAAGTTGGGAAAGTCGGTAAAACTCACTAACTGGGATCCCCGGTGGCCCGACGGGACCTTGGCTGAATAATCATTCGGACGGTGCATTTTGAAGGTTTTGGAATGCATGGATGGCCTCCTGGGTCGAAATCGGGAAAGTCGGGATCTCAGGAACTCGGGTCCAGGGATGCCGTACTGTACACAGCAGGAGGCCTCCGGAAAGAATACGGGAAGTCTGGGAACCCAAGTTGAAACTAGATAACCAACCCGTTTTGGAGGCTTGGCGCGGCAAAACCAGAAAAATACCACTTTTTGGGCTTCTCCCAAATAGTGCGCTCAGCAGTCCCAAAAATCCCCCATACTCCTGGGAGGGGGGGCGCTCCTAAGGTATATTAGGGGGAGGTGGTCTGTCAGCTCGGGGCAAAGTAGGATGATGTCGGATACTGAAAGGAACCTTGATTACCTCCCCTCGCGGTGTACTACATCCACCGGATCTCGGTGTTGGGATGATCCAAGGCTGCCAACATCCTACCGGCCTTGGGGACCTTCACTGAGATGAACACAGATGCGACGGTGCAACACGGATTTTGGCTTTGGGACACATTGTGGCACCCTTTTTGGGTGGATACATCATCCTGGTGCCAGATAAACGTGGCTGTGGCGTCCCCCGGGTATGGGACGGATTGTTGGCTGGATGGTTACCGGTCCGTTTTCCTGTCGGGGTGGGCAGTGCTCAAACCAGATTCTTGTGGGCTTAGGGTGTTGTGGCCTTACTATTTAGTGAATTGTACCCAATGCTTGAAGATCTGGCTGCACTGTCAGCCATCGCAATGGTGGGCTGGTGGCCGTACGGATTCTGGTTTATCATGCGATGGTATGGACCGATACGGGTATTACGGTGCACCCACCGTGTCTTCGGTGAGATGTGTTCTGGCGGCTGACAGGCTGCTGGTACATTTCAAGCTGTTGGCGAATGGGCGCGAAACTGTCCGATATGGGAAACACGGCGCACCCTCCGTGTCTTCGGTGAGACGTGTTCTGGTGGCTGAGAGGCTGCTGGTCATTTCAAGCTGTTGGCGAATGGGTGTGAAACTGTCGGATACGGGACACACGGTGCACCCTCCTTGTCTTCGGAGAGATGTGTTCCGGTGGCTGAGAGGCTGCTGGTCATTTCAAGCTGTTGGCGAAGCGGTGTGATACTGTTGGATATGTGAAACATCGTGCACCCACCATGTCTTCGGTGAGATGTGTTCTGGCGGCTGAGAGGCTGCTGGTCATGTCAGGCTGTTGGCTGATGGGTGCGAAACTGTCGGAAACGGGAAACACGGTGCATCCACGTGTCTTCGGTGAGACGTGTTCAGGTGGCCGACAGGCTGCTGGTACATTTCAAGCTGTTGGCGAACGGGCGCGAAACTGTCGGATACGGGAAACACGGTGCACCCATGGTGTCATCGGTGAGATGTGTTCTGGTGGCTGACAGGCTGCTGGTACATTTCAAGCTGTTGGCGAATGGGCGCGAAACTGTTGGATACGGGAAACACGGTGCACCTGTCGTGGCTTTGGTGAGACGTGTTCTGGCGGCTGAGAGGCTGCTGGTCATGTCAAGCTATTGGCTGATGGGTGTGAAACTGTCGGATATGGGAAACACGGTGCACCCACGTGTCTTCGGTGAGATGTGTTCAGGTGGCTGAGAGGCTGCCGGTCATTTCAAGCTGCTCGCGAAGTGGTGTGATACTGTTGGATACGTGAAACACCCACTGTGTCTTTGGTGAGACGTGTTCTGGTGGCTGACAGGCTGCTGGTACATTTCAAGCTGTTGGCGAATGGGTGTCAAACTGTTGGATATGGGACACACGGTGCACCCGCCTTGTCTTTGGAGAGACGTGTTCCGGTGGCTGAGAGGCTGCTGGTCATTTCAAGCTGATGGTGATGCGGTGTGATACTGTTTGATACGTGAAACTTCGTGCACCCACCTTGTCTTCGGTGAGATGCGTTCTGGCGGCTGAGAGGCTGCTGGTCATGTCAAGCTGTTGGCTGATGGGTGCGAAACTGTCGGAAACGGGAAACATGGTGCATCCATGTGTCTTCGGTGAGATGTGTTCCGGTGTCTTAGAGACTGCCGGTCATTTCAAGCTGTAAGTGAATGGTTGCGAAACTGTGGGATATGGAAAACACGGTGCACCCACCGTGTCTTCGGTGAGACGTGTTCTGGCCGCTGACAGGCTGCTGGTACATTTCAAGCTGTTGGCGAATGGGCGCGAAACTGTCGGATACGGGAAACACGGTGCACCCTCCGTGTCTTCGGTGCGACGTGTTCTGGTGGCTGAGAGGCTGCTGGTCATTTCAAGCTGTTGACGAATGGGTGCGAAACTGTGGGATACGGGAAACATGGAGCACCCACCTTTGTCTTCGGTGAGACGTGTTCCGGCGGCTGACAGGCTGCTGGTACATTTCAAGCTGTTGCGGAATGGGCGTGAAACTGTCGGATACAGGAAACACGGTGCACCCACCTTGGCTTCTGTGAGACGTGTTCCAGCGGCTGAGATGCTGCTGGTCATGTAAAGCTGTTTGCTGATGGGTGTGAAACTGTCGGATACGGGAAACACGGTGCTCCCACCTTGTCTCGGAGAGACGTGTTCCGGTGGCTGAGAGATGGGAAAACTCGTGAACATGTGTCCCGGGGGCGGACGGACCTCAACGGAACACACGTTCGGATGGTAAAACTTGATGGTTTTTCATGCGTGGATGGCCATCTGGGTCGAAATGAGGAAAGTTGGGAAAGTCGGTAAAACTCACTAACTGGGATCCCCGGTGGCCCGACGGGACCTTGGCTGAATAATCATTCGGACGGTGCATTTTGAAGGTTTTGGAATGCATGGATGGCCTCCTGGGTCGAAATCGGGAAAGTCGGGATCTCAGGAACTCGGGTCCAGGGATGCCGTACTGTACACAGCAGGAGGCCTCCGGAAAGAATACGGGAAGTCTGGGAACCCAAGTTGAAACTAGATAACCCACCCGTTTTGGAGGCTTGGCGCGGCAAAACCAGAAAAATACCACTTTTTGGGCTTCTCCCAAATAGTGCGCTCAGCAGTCCCAAAAATCCCCCATACTCCTGGGAGGGGGGGCGCTCCTAAGGTATATTAGGGGGAGGTGGTCTGTCAGCTCGGGGCAAAGTAGGATGATGTCGGATACTGAAAGGAACCTTGATTACCTCCCCTCGCGGTGTACTACATCCACCGGATCTCGGTGTTGGGATGATCCAAGGCTGCCAACATCCTACCGGCCTTGGGGACCTTCACTGAGATGAACACAGATGCGACGGTGCAACACGGATTTTGGCTTCGGGACACATTGTGCCACCCTTTTTGGGTGGATACATCATCCTGGTGCCAGATAAACGTGGCTGTGGCGTCCCCCGGGTATGGGACGGATTGTTGGCTGGATGGTTACCGGTCCGTTTTCCTGTCGGGGTGGGCAGTGCTCAAACCAGATTCTTGTGGGCTTAGGGTGTTGTGGCCTTACTATTTAGTGAATTGCATGTACCCAATGCTTGAAGATCTGGTTGCACTGTCAGCCATCGCAATGGTGGGCTGGTGGCCGTACGGATTCTGGTTTATCATGCGATGGTATGGACCGATACGGGTATTACGGTGCACCCACCGTGTCTTCGGTGAGATGTGTTCTGGCGGCTGACAGGCTGCTGGTACATTTCAAGCTGTTGGCGAATGGGCGCGAAACTGTCCGATATGGGAAACACGGCGCACCCTCCGTGTCTTCGGTGAGACGTGTTCTGGTGGCTGAGAGGCTGCTGGTCATTTCAAGCTGTTGGCGAATGGGTGCGAAACTGTCGGATACGGGACACACGGTGCACCCTCCTTGTCTTCGGAGAGATGTGTTCCGATGGCTGAGAGGCTGCTGGTCATTTCAAGCTGTTGGCGAAGCGGTGTGATACTGTTGGATATGTGAAACATCGTGCACCCACCATGTCTTCGGTGAGATGTGTTCTGGCGGCTGAGAGGCTGCTGGTCATGTCAGGCTGTTGGCTGATGGGTGCGAAACTGTCGGAAACGGGAAACACGGTGCATCCACGTGTCTTCGGTGAGACGTGTTCAGGTGGCCGACAGGCTGCTGGTACATTTCAAGCTGTTGGCGAACGGGCGCGAAACTGTCGGATACGGGAAACACGGTGCACCCATGGTGTCATCGGTGAGATGTGTTCTGGTGGCTGACAGGCTGCTGGTACATTTCAAGCTGTTGGCGAATGGGCGCGAAACTGTTGGATACGGGAAACACGGTGCACCTGTCGTGGCTTCGGTGAGACGTGTTCTGGCGGCTGAGAGGCTGCTGGTCATGTCAAGCTATTGGCTGATGGGTGTGAAACTGTCGGATATGGGAAACACGGTGCACCCACGTGTCTTCGGTGAGATGTGTTCAGGTGGCTGAGAGGCTGCCGGTCATTTCAAGCTGCTTGCGAAGTGGTGTGATACTGTTGGATACGTGAAACACCCACTGTGTCTTTGGTGAGACGTGTTCCGGTGGCTGACAGGCTGCTGGTACATTTCAAGCTGTTGGCGAATGGGTGTGAAACTGTTGGATATGGGACACACGGTGCACCCGCCTTGTCTTTGGAGAGACGTGTTCCGGTGGCTGAGAGGCTGCTGGTCATTTCAAGCTGATGGTGATGCGGTGTGATACTGTTTGATACGTGAAACTTCGTGCACCCACCTTGTCTTCGGTGAGATGCGTTCTGGCGGCTGAGAGGCTGCTGGTCATGTCAAGCTGTTGGCTGATGGGTGCGAAACTGTCGGAAACGGGAAACATGGTGCATCCATGTGTCTTCGGTGAGATGTGTTCCGGTGTCTTAGAGACTGCCGGTCATTTCAAGCTGTAAGTGAATGGTTGCGAAACTGTGGGATATGGAAAACACGGTGCACCCACCGTGTCTTCGGTGAGACGTGTTCTGGTGGCTGACAGGCTGCTGGTACATTTCAAGCTGTTGGCGAATGGGCGCGAAACTGTCGGATACGGGAAACACGGTGCACCCTCCGTGTCTTCGGTGAGACGTGTTCTGGTGGCTGAGAGGCTGCTGGTCATTTCAAGCTGTTGGCGAATCGGTGCAAAACTGTCGGATACGGTAAACACGGTGCACCCGCCGTGGCTTCGGTG
>JASWHV010000404.1:45000-47500 GCA_030760725.1 Neostapfia colusana
ACCCTCCGTGTCTTCGGTGAGACGTGTTCTGGTGGCTGAGAGGCTGCTGGTCATTTCAAGCTGTTGGCGAATGGGTGCAAAACTGTCCGATACGGGACACACGGTGCACCCTCCTTGTCTTCGGAGAGATGTGTTCCGGTGGCTGAGAGGCTGCTGGTCATTTCAAGCTGTTGGCGAAGCGGTGTGATACTGTTGGATATGTGAAACATCGTGCACCCACCATGTCTTCGGTGAGATGTGTTCTGGCGGCTGAGAGGCTGCTGGTCATGTCAGGCTGTTGGCTGATGGGTGCGAAACTGTCGGAAACGGGAAACACGGTGCATCCACGTGTCTTCGGTGAGACGTGTTCAGGTGGCCGACAGGCTGCTGGTACATTTCAAGCTGTTGGCGAACGGGCGTGAAACTGTCGGATACGGGAAACACGGTGCACCCATGGTGTCATCGGTGAGATGTGTTCTGGTGGCTGACAGGCTGCTGGTACATTTCAAGCTGTTGGCGAATGGGCGCGAAACTGTTGGATACGGGAAACACGGTGCACCTGTCGTGGCTTCGGTGAGACGTGTTCTGGCGGCTGAGAGGCTGCTGGTCATGTCAAGCTATTGGCTGATGGGTGTGAAACTGTCGGATATGGGAAACACGGTGCACCCACGTGTCTTCGGTGAGATGTGTTCAGGTGGCTGAGAGGCTGCCGGTCATTTCAAGCTGCTTGCGAAGTGGTGTGATACTGTTGGATACGTGAAACACCCACTGTGTCTTTGGTGAGACGTGTTCCGGTGGCTGACAGGCTGCTGGTACATTTCAAGCTGTTGGCGAATGGGTGTGAAACTGTTGGATATGGGACACACGGTGCACCCGCCTTGTCTTTGGAGAGACGTGTTCCGGTGGCTGAGAGGCTGCTGGTCATTTCAAGCTGATGGTGATGCGGTGTGATACTGTTTGATACGTGAAACTTCGTGCACCCACCTTGTCTTCGGTGAGATGCGTTCTGGCGGCTGAGAGGCTGCTGGTCATGTCAAGCTGTTGGCTGATGGGTGCGAAACTGTCGGAAATGGGAAACATGGTGCATCCATGTGTCTTCGGTGAGATGTGTTCCGGTGTCTTAGAGACTGCCGGTCATTTCAAGCTGTAAGTGAATGGTTGCGAAACTGTGGGATATGGAAAACACGGTGCACCCACCGTGTCTTCGGTGAGACGTGTTCTGGTGGCTGACAGGCTGCTGGTACATTTCAAGCTGTTGGCGAATGGGCGCGAAACTGTCGGATACGGGAAACACGGTGCACCCTCCGTGTCTTCGGTGAGACGTGTTCTGGCCGCTGACAGGCTGCTGGTACATTTCAAGCTGTTGGCGAATGGGCGCGAAACTGTCGGATACGGGAAACACGGTGCACCCTCCGTGTCTTCGGTGAGACGTGTTCTGGTGGCTGAGAGGCTGCTGGTCATTTCAAGCTGTTGACGAATGGGTGCGAAACTGTGGGATACGGGAAACATGGAGCACCCACCTTTGTCTTCGGTGAGACGTGTTCCGGCGGCTGACAGGCTGCTGGTACATTTCAAGCTGTTGCGGAATGGGCGTGAAACTGTCGGATACAGGAAACACGGTGCACCCACCTTGGCTTCTGTGAGACGTGTTCCAGCGGCTGAGATGCTGCTGGTCATGTAAAGCTGTTTGCTGATGGGTGTGAAACTGTCGGATACGGGAAACACGGTGCTCCCACCTTGTCTCGGAGAGACGTGTTCCGGTGGCTGAGAGATGGGAAAACTCGTGAACATGTGTCCTGGGGGCGGACGGACCTCAACGGAACACACGTTCGGATGGTAAAACTTGATGGTTTTTCATGCGTGGATGGCCATCTGGGTCGAAATGAGGAAAGTTGGGAAAGTCGGTAAAACTCACTAACTGGGATCCCCGGTGGCCCGACGGGACCTTGGCTGAATAATCATTCGGACGGTGCATTTTGAAGGTTTTGGAATGCATGGATGGCCTCCTGGGTCGAAATCGGGAAAGTCGGGATCTCAGGAACTCGGGTCCAGGGAGGCCGTACTGTACGCAGCAGGAGGCCTCCGGAAAGAATACGGGAAGTCTGGGAACCCAAGTTGAAACTAGATAACCAACCCGTTTTGGAGGCTTGGCGCGGCAAAACCAGAAAAATACCACTTTTTGGGCTTCTCCCAAATAGTGCGCTCAGCAGTCCCAAAAATCCCCCATACTCCTGGGAGGGGGGGCGCTCCTAAGGTATATTAGGGGGAGGTGGTCTGTCAGCTCGGGGCAAAGTAGGATGATGTCGGATACTGAAAGGAACCTTGATTACCTCCCCTCGCGGTGTACTACATCCACCGGATCTCGGTGTTGGGATGATCCAAGGCTGCCAACATCCTACCGGCCTTGGGGACCTTCACTGAGATGAACACAGATGCGACGGTGCAACACGGATTTTGGCTTTGGGACACATTGTGCCACCCTTTTTGGGTGGATACATCATCCTGGTGCCAGATAAACGTG
>JASWHV010000404.1:57500-63890 GCA_030760725.1 Neostapfia colusana
GGGCAGTGCTCAAACCAGATTCTTGTGGGCTTAGGGTGTTGTGGCCATACTATTTAGTGAACTGCATGTACCCAACGCTTGAAGATCTGGTTACACTGCCAGCCATCGCAATGGTGGGCTGGTGGCCGTACGGGTTCTTGTTTATCATGCGATGGTATGGCCCGGTAAGGGTATTACGGTGCACCCACCGTGTCTTCGGTGAGACGTGTTCTGGCCGCTGACAGGCTGCTGGTACATTTCAAGCTGTTGGCGAATGGGCGCGAAACTGTCGGATACGGGAAACACGGTGCACCCTCCGTGTCTTCGGTGAGACGTGTTCTGGTGGCTGAGAGGCTGCTGGTCATTTCAAGCTGTTGACGAATGGGTGCGAAACTGTGGGATACGGGAAACATGGAGCACCCACCTTTGTCTTCGGTGAGACGTGTTCCGGCGGCTGACAGGCTGCTGGTACATTTCAAGCTGTTGCGGAATGGGCGTGAAACTGTCGGATACAGGAAACACGGTGCACCCACCTTGGCTTCTGTGAGACGTGTTCCAGCGGCTGAGATGCTGCTGGTCATGTAAAGCTGTTTGCTGATGGGTGTGAAACTGTCGGATACGGGAAACACGGTGCTCCCACCTTGTCTCGGAGAGACGTGTTCCGGTGGCTGAGAGATGGGAAAACTCGTGAACATGTGTCCCGGGGGCGGACGGACCTCAACGGAACACACGTTCGGATGGTAAAACTTGATGGTTTTTCATGCGTGGATGGCCATCTGGGTCGAAATGAGGAAAGTTGGGAAAGTCGGTAAAACTCACTAACTGGGATCCCCGGTGGCCCGACGGGACCTTGGCTGAATAATCATTCGGACGGTGCATTTTGAAGGTTTTGGAATGCATGGATGGCCTCCTGGGTCGAAATCGGGAAAGTCGGGATCTCAGGAACTCGGGTCCAGGGATGCCGTACTGTACACAGCAGGAGGCCTCCGGAAAGAATACGGGAAGTCTGGGAACCCAAGTTGAAACTAGATAACCCACCCGTTTTGGAGGCTTGGCGCGGCAAAACCAGAAAAATACCACTTTTTGGGCTTCTCCCAAATAGTGCGCTCAGCAGTCCCAAAAATCCCCCATACTCCTGGGAGGGGGGGCGCTCCTAAGGTATATTAGGGGGAGGTGGTCTGTCAGCTCGGGGCAAAGTAGGATGATGTCGGATACTGAAAGGAACCTTGATTACCTCCCCTCGCGGTGTACTACATCCACCGGATCTCGGTGTTGGGATGATCCAAGGCTGCCAACATCCTACCGGCCTTGGGGACCTTCACTGAGATGAACACAGATGCGACGGTGCAACACGGATTTTGGCTTCGGGACACATTGTGCCACCCTTTTTGGGTGGATACATCATCCTGGTGCCAGATAAACGTGGCTGTGGCGTCCCCTGGGTATGGGACGGATTGTTGGCTGGATGGTTACCGGTCCGTTTTCCTGTCGGGGTGGGCAGTGCTCAAACCAGATTCTTGTGGGCTTAGGGTGTTGTGGCCTTACTATTTAGTGAATTGCATGTACCCAATGCTTGAAGATCTGGTTGCACTGTCAGCCATCGCAATGGTGGGCTGGTGGCCGTACGGATTCTGGTTTATCATGCGATGGTATGGACCGATACGGGTATTACGGTGCACCCACCGTGTCTTCGGTGAGATGTGTTGTGGCGGCTGACAGGCTGCTGGTACATTTCAAGCTGTTGGCGAATGGGCGCGAAACTGTCCGATATGGGAAACACGGCGCACCCTCCGTGTCTTCGGTGAGACGTGTTCTGGTGGCTGAGAGGCTGCTGGTCATTTCAAGCTGTTGGCGAATGGGTGCGAAACTGTCGGATACGGGACACACGGTGCACCCTCCTTGTCTTCGGAGAGATGTGTTCCGGTGGCTGAGAGGCTGCTGGTCATTTCAAGCTGTTGGCGAAGCGGTGTGATACTGTTGGATATGTGAAACATCGTGCACCCACCATGTCTTCGGTGAGATGTGTTCTGGCGGCTGAGAGGCTGCTGGTCATGTCAGGCTGTTGGCTGATGGGTGCGAAACTGTCGGAAACGGGAAACACGGTGCATCCACGTGTCTTCGGTGAGACGTGTTCAGGTGGCCGACAGGCTGCTGGTACATTTCAAGCTGTTGGCGAACGGGCGTGAAACTGTCGGATACGGGAAACACGGTGCACCCATGGTGTCATCGGTGAGATGTGTTCTGGTGGCTGACAGGCTGCTGGTACATTTCAAGCTGTTGGCGAATGGGCGCGAAACTGTTGGATACGGGAAACACGGTGCACCTGTCGTGGCTTCGGTGAGACGTGTTCTGGCGGCTGAGAGGCTGCTGGTCATGTCAAGCTATTGGCTGATGGGTGTGAAACTGTCGGATATGGGAAACACGGTGAACCCACGTGTCTTCGGTGAGATGTGTTCAGGTGGCTGAGAGGCTGCCGGTCATTTCAAGCTGCTTGCGAAGTGGTGTGATACTGTTGGATACGTGAAACACCCACTGTGTCTTTGGTGAGACGTGTTCCGGTGGCTGACAGGCTGCTGGTACATTTCAAGCTGTTGGCGAATGGGTGTGAAACTGTTGGATATGGGACACACGGTGCACCCGCCTTGTCTTTGGAGAGACGTGTTCCGGTGGCTGAGAGGCTGCTGGTCATTTCAAGCTGATGGTGATGTGGTGTGATACTGTTTGATACGTGAAACTTCGTGCACCCACCTTGTCTTCGGTGAGATGCGTTCTGGCGGCTGAGAGGCTGCTGGTTATGTCAAGCTGTTGGCTGATGGGTGCGAAACTGTCGGAAACGGGAAACATGGTGCATCCATGTGTCTTCGGTGAGATGTGTTCCGGTGTCTTAGAGACTGCCGGTCATTTCAAGCTGTAAGTGAATGGTTGCGAAACTGTGGGATATGGAAAACACGGTGCACCCACCGTGTCTTCGGTGAGACGTGTTCTGGTGGCTGACAGGCTGCTGGTACATTTCAAGCTGTTGGCGAATGGGCGCGAAACTGTCGGATACGGGAAACACGGTGCACCCTCCGTGTCTTCGGTGAGACGTGTTCTGGTGGCTGAGAGGCTGCTGGTCATTTCAAGCTGTTGGCGAATCGGTGCAAAACTGTCGGATACGGTAAACATGGTGCACCCGCCGTGGCTTCGGTGAGATGTGTTCCGGTGGCTGAGAAGCTGCTGGTCATTTCAAGCTGTTGGCGAATGGGTGCAAAACTGTCGGATAAGGGACACATGGTGCACCCACCCTCGTCTTCAGAGAGACGTGTTCCTGTGGCTGAGAGGCTGCTGGTCATTTCAAGCTGTTGGCGAAGCGGTGCGATTCTGTTGGATACGTGAAACATGGTGCACCCACCTTGTCTTCGGTGAGACGTGTTCCGGCGGCTGAGAGATGGGAAAACTCGTGAACATGTGTCCCGGGGGCGGACGGACCTCAACGGAACACACGTTCGGATGGTAAAACTTGATGGTTTTTCATGCGTGGATGGCCATCTGGGTCGAAATGAGGAAAGTTGGGAAAGTCGGTAAAACTCACTAACTGGGATCCCCGGTGGCCCGACGGGACCTTGGCTGAATAATCATTCGGACGGTGCATTTTGAAGGTTTTGGAATGCATGGATGGCCTCCTGGGTCAAAATCGGGAAAGTCGGGATCTCAGGAACTCGGGTCCAGGGATGCCGTACTGTACACAGCAGGAGGCCTCCGGAAAGAATACGGGAAGTCTGGGAACCCAAGTTGAAACTAGATAACCCACCCGTTTTGGAGGCTTGGCGCGGCAAAACCAGAAAAATACCACTTTTTGGGCTTCTCCCATATAGTGCGCTCAGCAGTCCCAAAAATCCCCCATACTCCTGGGAGGGGGGGCGCTCCTAAGGTATATTAGGGGGAGGTGGTCTGTCAGCTCGCGGCAAAGTAGGATGATGTCGGATACTGAAAGGAACCTTGATTACCTCCCCTCGCGGTGTACTACATCCACCGGATCTCGGTGTTGGGATGATCCAAGGCTGCCAACATCCTACCGGCCTTGGGGACCTTCACTGAGATGAACACAGATGCGACGGTGCAACACGGATTTTGGCTTCGGGACACATTGTGCCACCCTTTTTGGGTGGATACATATCCTGGTGCCAGATAAACGTGGCTGTGGCGTCCCCCGGGTATGGGACGGATTGTTGGCTGGATGGTTACCGGTCCGTTTTCCTGTCGGGGTGGGCAGTGCTCAAACCAGATTCTTGTGGGCTTAGGGTGTTGTGGCCTTACTATTTAGTGAATTGCATGTACCCAATGCTTGAAGATCTGGTTGCACTGTCAGCCATCGCAATGGTGGGCTGGTGGCCGTACGGATTCTGGTTTATCATGCGATGGTATGGACCGATACGGGTATTACGGTGCACCCACCGTGTCTTCGGTGAGATGTGTTGTGGCGGCTGACAGGCTGCTGGTACATTTCAAGCTGTTGGCGAATTGGCGCGAAACTGTCCGATATGGGAAACACGGCGCACCCTCCGTGTCTTCGGTGAGACGTGTTCTGGTGGCTGAGAGGCTGCTGGTCATTTCAAGCTGTTGGCGAATGGGTGCGAAACTGTCGGATACGGGACACACGGTGCACCCTCCTTGTCTTCGGAGAGATGTGTTCCGGTGGCTGAGAGGCTGCTGGTCATTTCAAGCTGTTGGCGAAGCGGTGTGATACTGTTGGATATGTGAAACATCGTGCACCCACCATGTCTTCGGTGAGATGTGTTCTGGCGGCTGAGAGGCTGCTGGTCATGTCAGGCTGTTGGCTGATGGGTGCGAAACTGTCGGAAACGGGAAACACGGTGCATCCACGTGTCTTCGGTGAGACGTGTTCAGGTGGCCGACAGGCTGCTGGTACATTTCAAGCTGTTGGCGAACGGGCGCGAAACTGTCGGATACGGGAAACACGGTGCACCATGGTGTCATCGGTGAGATGTGTTCTGGTGGCTGACAGGCTGCTGGTACATTTCAAGCTGTTGGCGAATGGGCGCGAAACTGTTGGATACGGGAAACACGGTGCACCTGTCGTGGCTTCGGTGAGACGTGTTCTGGCGGCTGAGAGGCTGCTGGTCATGTCAAGCTATTGGCTGATGGGTGTGAAACTGTCGGATATGGGAAACACGGTGCACCCACGTGTCTTCGGTGAGATGTGTTCAGGTGGCTGAGAGGCTGCCGGTCATTTCAAGCTGCTTGCGAAGTGGTGTGATACTGTTGGATACGTGAAACACCCACTGTGTCTTTGGTGAGACATGTTCCGGTGGCTGACAGGCTGCTGGTACATTTCAAGCTGTTGGCGAATGGGTGTGAAACTGTTGGATATGGGACACACGGTGCACCCGCCTTGTCTTTGGAGAGACGTGTTCCGGTGGCTGAGAGGCTGCTGGTCATTTCAAGCTGATGGTGATGCGGTGTGATACTGTTTGATACGTGAAACTTCGTGCACCCACCTTGTCTTCGGTGAGATGCGTTCTGGCGGCTGAGAGGCTGCTGGTCATGTCAAGCTGTTGGCTGATGGGTGCGAAACTGTCGGAAACGGGAAACATGGTGCATCCATGTGTCTTCGGTGAGATGTGTTCCGGTGTCTTAGAGACTGCCGGTCATTTCAAGCTGTAAGTGAATGGTTGCGAAACTGTGGGATATGGAAAACACGGTGCACCCACCGTGTCTTCGGTGAGACGTGTTCTGGTGGCTGACAGGCTGCTGGTACATTTCAAGCTGTTGGCGAATGGGCGCGAAACTGTCGGATACGGGAAACACGGTGCACCCTCCGTGTCTTCGGTGAGACGTGTTCTGGTGGCTGAGAGGCTGCTGGTCATTTCAAGCTGTTGGCGAATCGGTGCAAAACTGTCGGATACGGTAAACATGGTGCACCCGCCGTGGCTTCGGTGAGATGTGTTCCGGTGGCTGAGAAGCTGCTGGTCATTTCAAGCTGTTGGCGAATGGGTGCAAAACTGTCGGATAAGGGACACATGGTGCACCCACCCTCGTCTTCAGAGAGACGTGTTCCTGTGGCTGAGAGGCTGCTGGTCATTTCAAGCTGTTGGCGAAGCGGTGCGATTCTGTTGGATACGTGAAACATGGTGCACCCACCTTGTCTTCGGTGAGACGTGTTCCGGCGGCTGAGAGATGGGAAAACTCGTGAACATGTGTCCCGGGGGCGGACGGACCTCAACGGAACACACGTTCGGATGGTAAAACTTGATGGTTTTTCATGCGTGGATGGCCATCTGGGTCGAAATGAGGAAAGTTGGGAAAGTCGGTAAAACTCACTAACTGGGATCCCCGGTGGCCCGACGGGACCTTGGCTGAATAATCATTCGGACGGTGCATTTTGAAGGTTTTGGAATGCATGGATGGCCT
>JASWHV010000405.1:0-63711 GCA_030760725.1 Neostapfia colusana
GTTCATTGGAAAATCCCTGAATCCCAGTAAAATTTTCAGACTCATCCAAGTTCATTTAGTTACCCTAATTGGGTGATTAAGGGATCTGCCCAGAGAAAATAGAAAAAATGTACAGAAACATTTTTCAGATTTTCTCCAATCTTAATTAGGACATAACTTTCTGTAGAATTCTTCAAATGACATGAAACCAACTCCATTAGAACCATCCTAAATTCTAGTTTCCAGAAAGTAATGGTTGGAGCCATGAAAAACCCTGGAATTACTTAGAGGCTCAATTATTGACCAAAGAGGCTTTTATTTGTACAAGGTTCAATTGAACTTTGTTTCAAATAAAACTTGGTCACAACTCTGGTTAGGACCCTACCAATCCACCATAAAAATTTCAGAACCAAAGGGGAGGGCTAGCTAGAGTTATTAGCAATTATGTATTTAAATTCACACATTTGCATTTAAATTTACATGTAGTATTGTATTCAACGTGTAGCCGTTGAAGAAGAGACCCCGGAAGTGCTGGATTTCCTTCTTCCGGATGAAGAACTAACTACTGACCAGCAGCAACAAGGCAACCCCCGTTTTGCATTAACCTTTTTATAAATTTTTCCTTTGTTTAAATATGTCATATGAAGTATGTATGTGCATTAGGTAGAGGATGAATGAAACCCCACTTGCATAACCAAAGGTTCCTTAAAGTGTGAGGGTAGTGTCTAAGACCTCGAGTAGATAGGCTATGCTTAAAGATTCATAGGGCTTCGGTACAAGTCGAGTAGTTGGAATCTACTCGCGAGATAGGCTTGGGACACACGTGTTCGGTTGAGTGATGTGAGATCACTTTAGTAATGAAAATGAGACTAGGCAGGGGCTAGGGCGCAGCAAGAGGGAGTCTTGTGTGCGCAGCCCTGTCCGTATCGATTGAGGACCGATCCGTGTGCGGCCCACGCTGATCAAGTTTGAACGTACCGAAGGCATATCGGATATATGGGCCCCGATAAACCGATGTAGCCTAAACCTCCGGGCGTCGAGGCATAACGCACTGATTTATAGGTGTAGGCTGAGGGCAGCAAGGTGGAAATCTGCCAACGGGCATAGAGAGATGCTCCGTGTGGGGAACCTCCTGCTCGTTTCGGTGCGACCGGTTCGACGTTTGAGCTGTTGGGGGAAAGGTTGTCCCGTACGACATCGAGTGAGCGTGCTGTGTAGCTCCACGGGTGGGCGTACGTGACGTGCTCTTTGGGTTTCCCTGCAGGTGTATATCAAGTCGATTCGCCGTCCCTCGCGGTGAAGAGTACCACTTGGTCACTGAGTCGTGACGTAGATTAATGGATGAAACATGTTGATTCAATATTGCTGGTTGATATAGTTGTATTGCTACATGTGTGCCACCAAATACTGCTTACTAAATTTCAGATTTCATGAACTGTTAACTTGTTGCTAAAAGATGAACTAAGGATGAACTTGTAGGCGTGTCCTTTTGCTGAAATGTTACTATCCTATGTCCATTGTACCCCTCATGTAGAGTTTCATGCTTTGGTGAGTCGGTTAAGCCTTGCTGAGCCTTCGTGCTCACGGTTGCTGCTTAAGTGTTTTTCAGGTGAGGAGCCACCCACGGACTCGGAGTACGAGTCCAACGGCGAGGGTTACCCTCCGTCGGGGACCTCGGCTGAGTGGGAGCCGTACACGCCGCGCTGAGCTGAGGAGTGCAGCTAGTGTGGGTTGCCCTAGGGCTGGGCAACCAACTTTTGCTACATAGGCGGGCGTGAGTTGTATAGTGTAGACTTCCGCTGTGTAATATAAATAATAGTTGTAACTGAAGTTTGTACCTGTTTGTACAGTTTCAGTTGTTTTTCCCATGTAATATATTATGTTCTTATGACGTGTGCTGTCGGGTGTCGCATCGCGCGGCACCACCCTCTGCGATCCTGGATGAGCGGATTCCGGTCCGCCACAGCCTGGTATCAGAGAGGCAGTGGGGATAGCACAGTACTTAAAAGCCGCATTATGGGGAAAACTTAGGTATACGGTGAGGATTCGGTAGCTGCCCAAGTAAGGACTATACTAGCATAGTTACTTAAAGTGGCAAAGACTAACTTATGTGTTATAATTCTGAATTTCAATTATGTAACGACGCACCTACGCTCTGGTAAGTATAGTAAGGAATGCCACCAAAAGCGGTTCAATTTCGGTTAGCTCTCCCTGACGAGGAACGTGGTTCAGGGATTGATCTCACAGCTTGGTGTGAGACGTCAATATGAAACTCTTGGACTCTTCATGTCCCTGAGTTCATATGACACGCTGATCCCTAGCGTGCATTAGGCAAGTAAGTGGAGACCCCATCGCGTGGTCAGTAACGCGAGAGTGTGTTCGTCTGGAAATAGCCCAGGAGGACATACACAGCGCTTGCCATCGGCGTGCCCTGCAGGGCAGTAGGTGGTATCTGTTGGGTTGATAACATTCCCAACCGTGACGACCCGTTCATGACATACTCGGGTTCCCCGTCGTGTGGTGTTGAAACACGATCACGTACCTTGAGACATGACCTAGCTCAAGGACGGCCGTATGGCAATAATACGGGCGTTTGTATTTACTTTTAAATATGGAACTGCCTGAAATGAACAACCTTTGAGTGCACCATCATTGTGTGGTCTTCTGCAGATACTAACCACGTATGTATCCACGTAGAAAACGTGTGCGAGAGACCGTTTAGTGCCACACTTGAGACGTATATGCCGGTATGATCCGGTTAGGATTTTCTTTGGTGAGGAACGTAGTACCGAGATATTGTAGGCATATGCATGAAAATATTGAGAACAAGGAACTATAATCATTAGGTTCAACAATTAAGACCCTGGTTGGGTATAAGAATGGGATAGTGGACCAGGATAGCTAAAGGGATTAAAAACAGAGTGCTCTGTTTTGGGCAGCACGTTTGCTGATCTTCAACAGGGCATAACTCACCGGTCTTTTAGTCCAGAGGGGTGTGCTATATAGTTCTGGAAAGGTCTTTGAGTACCCTACAACTTTGTTGTAGACTTCCAGAGCTGAAACTCACCTTAAGATGGCTGAAATCCCAGAAGAATGTAAACAGTCCAGAACCAGGACAAAGTAGAACATTCTCTGAACTGTTTTGTTTTTCAATGATAACTCCCAGTAGAAAAACCCAAAAATTTTATATGATACCTCCTTAGAAAGAGTAGAAGATGTGTGATATCTTTGCAATTCAAAGTTTCTGAAGTTTCAGCACAGATTTCAGTGGAAACTCGAATGGAAAACAGCAACTTCCAAGGGAGGTGCTGTTAAAAATTCTTCCAGAAATTCTGCTGACTTTGAATTAGCATAACTTTTTAACCAAGGCTGATCTGGGGGCAATTGAATACTCGTTGGAAGGATACTGAAGTTAAATTTAACTTTGGTATTCAACTTGAGTCATGAAAATGCCCAGAACCAGATCAAAACTTGGAATAGATAGAAACTGGTCATTCTGACAGAAGAATGACAGTTGAACTCATTGGAGAGGGTGTTGTACCCTAAGGGTGGTATACGTGATGACAACGCGATAGTAATGTCTCGTGGTGGCCAAACCTAGTTATGGTGAGCTTCCAAAGTGGAGGTTCATCAAGTTGGATTAAACTAGCTTGTGTTTGGTCTGGTAATGGTGTAGCTTGTGCAAAGTTATTACACTATCTACTTACGAGATGTATCGCATGTTTTTATTGTCATTAGGTTTTACACCTATTTCATTTGGACTTCATGCACTCTCTTGCGGGACTGATGTTATTGCCGTATGGTTGCAGATGGTTCGCACTAGGACCACGCACGAGGTTGGTGGTTCTAGCCAAGGGGGAGGCGATGACTCCCAGCCACCGGCCTACGACAGCACCCCGCAGCAGCAGCCACCACCGCCGCCTCCGCTTACTCTAGCGGATGTGATAGCGGCACTGGTGGGAGGTCGTGAGGAGCAGACCGACCTGCTCCGCACGATCGTGCAGAATATGTCCCAGGCGGGGGACGTCAAGAGCGAGGGCCTCGTGAGCCCCGCGAAGTGTCGTACTCGGATTTCATGAGTACGCACCCTCCAGTGTTCACCGAAGCCGAAGAACCACTGGAGGCGGACAACTGGCTGCGGACCATCGAGTCCAAGTTCGGGATGCTCCAATGTACGGAGCGGCAGAAGACTCTGTTCGCGGCGCAGCAACTCCACGGTGCCACTGGTGCGTGGTGGGCGAATTACGTCGCCTCACGTCCGGCTGGCCATGCCGTGGAATGGCAAGAGTTCCGGGAGGCGTTTCGCGCCTATCACATTCCTCCCGGAATCATGAAGAGGAAGTTCCAAGAATTCTTGGAGCTGAAGCAGGGTGGGAGGAGGCCCACGACTACTCCCGTGCCTTCAACCATCTGGCGCAGTACGCGTCAGACTATATCTCCACTGAGGAGAAGAAGAGGGAGCACTTCTATCGGGGGTTACACCCCGAAATGAAGACCCACCTCGTACAGTGGAACCGCGGCACATTCAACGACCTAGTCAATGCCGCAATCATGCAAGAGGACGCTCAGCGGGAGTTAGCAGCTGAGCAGAGGAAGCACAGCGCTCCACCTAGCAGCGGTGGTGGCGCGCCCCAGAAGTACCGTATGGTGTATCGGACACCATCCGGGCAGCAGTGGCATCCACCGGCGCGACCCCAACGGTTCGGGGGACGACCGTTCCAGTCACCTTCGTTCCGTCCGCTGATGCCACCACCAAGACAGCAACAGCAGCAGCAGACGGTACCCCGGGCGTTTCCACCGCCACAACGCGCCCCGGGATTCCGTCCACCGATCAGCGGGGGACCGCCCCGTTTCACCTGCTTCACGTGTGGCCAGGCGGGCCACTTCGCGAAGGACTGTCCCCAGGGGCAGCAGAGCAGCGGGCAAGCCCAGCTCCAGGGCGGTGCTCGAGGCCGACCTCCGGTGAAGAAGGTTGGTCAGCGGACTGGAGGCGTCCGCAACCTCGACAATGAGGACGCCCCGGAGGGAGACAACGTGCTGGCGGGTACGTTTACTCTCAACCATCAAGCCATCGTCATATTGTTTGATTCTGGTGCAACCCACAACTTTATTAGTGCATCATATGTGGCTAAGCATCAGCAGGAAGCCTTTCCAACCGAGTGTTCTTATATGATCTGCTCACCAGGAGGAAAGATTTCAGCAACTATGATGGTTCCTAAAGCACCACTGTGCTTAGGTGGGAAGATATATCCCACCACTATGATTATCTTAGGGGGGCAGAAGATTGATGCAATCTTGGGAATGTCATGGCTAAGCTATCATGGCGCTGTCCTGGAAACCCTATCACGGACGGTTCACTTCAACTCCCCATTACACCGTCCGCAGTCCCTCCTATTAGATGATCCAGTCAGAGAGGTTTCAGCGATCAATAGTGCTGAGGTTTTCAAATTAGAAGACATCCCCGTAGTCCGGGAGTACCCCGACGTGTTCCCGGATGATCTTCCGGGCATGCCACCTGAGCGGGACATCGAGTTCAAGATTGAACTTGCACCCGGGACTACGCCCATATCACGGAGACCATACAAGATGGCTCCAAATGAGCTGGCGGAACTGAAAGAACAGATCAATGATCTGTTGATCAAGGGCTTCATTAGGCCGAGTTCCTCGCCTTGGGGATGCTCGGCGCTGTTTGTAAAGAAGAAGGATGAAACCCTGAGGCTGTGTGTGGATTACCGGCCGCTCAACGCCGTCACCATCAAAAATAAGTACCCACTGCCACGCATTGACATATTGTTTGATCAACTTGTGGGTGCAAGTGTGTTCTCCAAGATGGACCTTCGCTCTGGATATCACCAGATAAAGATCCGGGCGGAGGATATCCCGAAGACGGCCTTCTCGACGAGATATGGATTATATGAATATCTCGTCATGTCATTTGGTCTCACAAATACTCCAGCCCATTTCATGTATCTCATGAACTCGGTGTTCATGCCGGAGCTGGACAAGTTCGTGGTAGTGTTCATCGACGACATCTTGGTTTACTCCAAGACAGAAGACGAACATGCCGAACACTTGCGGGTCGTTCTGCAACGATTACGAGACCACAAGCTCTACGCCAAGTTCAGCAAATGCGAGTTTTGGATCAGCCAAGTGCCATTCTTGGGACATATCATCTCCGCAGAAGGCATTGCGGTTGACCCAAGTAAAATAGAGCAAGTGCTGAAATGGAAAGCTCCCACTTCAGTTCATGAAGTCAGAAGCTTCCTCGGGTTAGCGGGATACTATCGGAGATTTATTCCAAGTTTCTCCAAGCTCGCCAAGTCGATGACGGAGTTGCTGAAGAAAGGGACAAAAATATGTTTGGAACATGGCGTGTGAAGGAGCATTCCAAACATTGGTAAAGCATCTCACCACAGCCCCGGTCTTAGCTCAGCCGGATACAACAAAGCCCTTCGACGTGTATTGTGACGCGTCCGGTATTGGGCTTGGCTGCGTGTTGATACAGGAAGGACGTGTGGTCGCCTATGGCTCACGCCAACTTCGGAACCATGAGCAGCACTATCCCACTCATGACCTTGAGCTTGCTGCAGTGGTTTTGGCGCTGAAAATGTGGAGGCACTATCTCCTGGGGAATTTGGTGCATCTCTACACCGACCACAAGAGCTTGAAATACATTTTCACCCAGAAGGAGCTGAATATGAGACAATGGAGGTGGTTAGAATTAATCAAGGACTATGAGATTGAGATTCACTACCACCCCGGCAAGGCGAATGTGGTTGCCGACGCGCTGAGTCGGAAATCACACGTCCATCACCTCACCATTACACCGGTGGAGGAAGAAGAGCCAAGTTTATACTTGGTTCCTTATGGATCGCTGTATAACCTTGCCCTCATCCCTACTATTAGGGAGGACATCATTGCAGCTCAGAAAAATGATAAAGGCATGGCACATCTCCGGAGACAGATTGACAATGAGGAGATCAAATGTTTCCGGAAAGATGATGAGGGGACGCTGTGGTTCAATGACCGCATAGTCGTACCCCGGGATATGGAGTTGAGAAAGAAGATCCTCGATGAAGCTCACTTGTCCAAGTACTCCATTCATCCGGGCAGCAACAAAATGTACCAAGATTTGAAAAAGAAATTTTGGTGGACACGGATGAAGCGGGAGGTAGCTAAGTGCGTATCCGATTGTGATACGTGTAGACGAGTGAAGGCTGATCATATGAGGAAATCAGGACTGCTGCAACCCCTGAAAATTCCAGCATGGAAATGGGAAGATGTGAGCATGGATTTCATTGTGGGATTATCCCTAACATCCAACAAACATGATTCCATATGGGTAATCATTGACCAACTAACCAAGTCAGCTCACTTCATCCCCGTGCATACACATTTCCATGCCAACAGATATGCGGAGTTATATATCGCCAGGATCCTATGTTTGCATGGCGTACCCAAGACCATAGTCTCAGATCGAGGTGCATTGTTTGTATCTCGCTTTTGGGAGCAGTTACATGCTGCTTTGGATACTAAACTGATTAGAAGCTCCGCTTACCACCCTCAGACAGATGGGCAGACAGAGAGGGTGAATCAAGTATTAGAAGACATGTTGAGAGCATGTGCCATCCACCATGGTAGGAACTGGGATGATTACCTACCATTGGCGGAATTTTCGTACAACAATGGCTATCAGGAGAGTATCAAGATGGCACCCTACGAAGCTCTCTACGGTCGTAAATGCCGCACCCCATTAAACTGGTGCAAGTCCGGTGAAAGGGTCACATTCGGGGTTGATGTGGTGAACGACGCCGAAGAGCGCGTTCGGACGATTCAAGCTAACTTGAAGGCCGCTCAATCCCGGCAGAAGAGCTACGCTGATAAGAGGCGTAGACCGTTGCACTTCGACGTCGGTGAACACGTGTATCTCCGCGTGTCTTCGATGAAGGGCGTGCACCGGTTCGGTGTGAAGGGGAAGCTCGCTCCCCGTTTTATTGGACCCTACACTATCACCGAGAAGTGTGGACCAGCAGCGTATAGATTGGAGTTACCGGCATCCCTTGCTGGTGTCCATGATGTTTTCCATATTTCGCAGCTGCGAAAATGTTTGAGGCATACGGCTGCTGTTCCTACCGAAGACATCAGCGAGCTGAAACCGGATTTAACATATGATGAGTATCCGGTGGAAATTCTTGATGAAAAAGCCCGAACCACGCGTAACAGAATGTTGTGGTTCTACAAGATCCTCTGGAGTAACCATACCATGGAAGAAGCGACGTGGGAGAGCGAGGAATTCCTTCGCTCAAATTACCCGGAGTTCATGGCTTCTCAACACGGGTAAGTCCCTACTACATCGCTATCTCTTCTTTTGTAATCTCGGGACGAGATTCTTTTAAGGGGGGAGGAATGTAAGGGCCTCAGTTTTGGCACACATTTGAAGTGTTCATCACCACACCACACACCTCATTTGAGGAAAGATGATGAACACAAATGAAGAGCATGTAACCACCATTAACATGCTCATTAGAGAACAAACTCAAATATTGCAAAAGTGGTATTTCCCACATGTGATATAGGTGGGCTGGACTTATGAAAACTCCTACACATTGCTAAGGATGTCCATGCCAAGTTTCACCCAAATTCAAAACCTTTTTGAGGTCATTTTGGGTATAGATAGAAAGAGGGCAGTTTGAAACCACATTCAAATTCAAACTGTTTTTGTCCCATGAATTTAAAAGTGGGAGGCATATTCTTATTCAGCACATTTTTGTGAGCTCACACACCAATTTTCACTCCATTTGGAGTTGATCTTGACATGAGCTAAGTGGGATGAATTCAAACTTTATTTGAATTCAAAACTGAACTTGTGCTGAAATTCACTCAAACCGAACCCAATTTGAATTCTATTCAATTCAAATGGCTCAGGGGTGAATAATTTGAATCACCAGGGGTATTATGGGGCTCACTGTTTACAACAGTGATTAGGAGTAAATTTCAGAGGTTAAAACCCCGGGTGGGACCCACATGTCATAGAGGGAAGAAGGAGAAACTTGCACCCAAAGTCAGAGTCTCGGTGGGAAATTCCGCCGAGCAGCTGTCGGCTGTGCCACCGAGCAGCTACCGGTGCCACCAGCTGCTTCCCTCTCCGCGTGTTGGTGCCCAGGGCGGCTGGCTCATGCCCCCACGCGACCGGCACCGCCTCAGCCGAGCAGGAGTCGGCCGGCTTTATCTTCTCGCGGGCAAACCCGAGCAGCGGCATTGTTTCTCGCCGCAGCTCTCTGCTCAATCGGGAAAACCAGCAAAACCATCTCCTCCTTCGTCCCTGAGCTGCTAGACATCCACCTGAGCTTGCACTCCACCTCTCCAACGCCAGAAACCTCGAGCTCCGACCTCCTTTGCCCAAAGACGATCGCCACCGCGGCGACCTAGCCTCAGCCGAGAGTCAGGCGCCCGTGGGCAGCGTTCCACAGGCGTTTTCACGGTCCAGCGAGAGAGGCAACAGGAGCGCGCGACCATAGTGCTGCTCTCCTCCATGTTTGGAAGCCAACCGTGAAGAATCCACAGAGAATTTCCAGTTTTTGCTCCGGCGACCATAAACCTAGCTTCCGGTACGGTTTCTTTAAATTCTCGCTCTATGATCTTTCGGAGGTCATCAAATCTTGCACATAGACGCTGGACTAGCCGGCGATCAAGTTCTTTTCGGCATCCGTAGCGTGAAACTGTCTAGGAGTGATGAATTTCGAGCTCGATCGAGGGCGGTCATGGCGGGCACGATCGGTCACACGGTGCCGACCGACTTGCCGCCATCCCTGGACCCTTTTGACACCTTGTCGAGCTTCCTAGAGGTACACTGATGCTGTAGGGCCATTTGTTCGAGGTGTTGGCGGGTTTAGAAACCACGGTCGACGGTGTCGAACCTCAACCGAGGCCGCGGCACGTCGCCGAGCTATTTCCGGTCACCCACAGCCCGACATGTCACCCCCGACGTGTTCCTCGACGTCGACAACCCCCTGGCGGCGAGTTTCAGACCATGGGAGGTCCGGCAGCGGCGAGCCAGCGAGCCCCGAGTCTGCTCCGGCGAGGTCGGCGGCGCGAGCGCAAGAGAACGGCGGGAGGAAGATGAAGCCGGCTGGCCCACGTGTCAGCGGCTGAAGAATTTAAATCGGGATCGGGTGTGGCCAGGGATCGGCTGTGCTGGCGCGCAAATACCCTGTGAGCTCCGGTGTGCCGGACACCTCCGCGCTCGACACGTGTGGTATCCCCGGTGTGCCGGACACCTCCGCGCTCGACACGTGTCCCTGCGGGCCCCGAGAGTTTAAACTTTTCCCCCGATTTTCAGAATTCTTCCAAACTTCAAATCCTCATAACTTTGGCTAGAAAGCTCCAAATCGGGTGAACCAAATTTTGTTGGATTCAGCTCTCTGAGCACTTTCCAGCAATACCAAATTCAGATCATGAAAGAGAATATTTTTCCAGAATTAAGTCCCTAAAGTTTAAACTGTTGGGAATTTTATCTGGAGAACTACTTTATGAAAAATTCTGAAATTTGGCTGAAAGGTTCATTGGAAAATCCCTGAATCCCAGTAAAATTATCAGACTCATCGAAGTTCATTTAGTTACCATTATTGGGTGATTAAGGGAACTGCCCAGAGAAAATAGAAAAAATGTACAGAAACATTTTTCAGATTTTCTTCAATCTTAATTAGGACATAACTTTCTGTAGAATTCTTCAAATGACATGAAACCAACTCCATTAGAACCATCCTAAATTCTAGTTTCCAGAAAGTAATGGTGGGAGCCATGAAAAACCCTGGAATTACTTAGAGGCTCAATTATTGACCAAAGAGGCTTTTATTTGTACAAGGTTCAATTGAACTTTGTTTCAAATAAAACTTGGTTACAACTCTGGTTAGGACCCTACCAATCCACCATAAAAATTTCAGAACCAAAGGGGAGGGCTAGCTAGAGTTATTAGCAATTATGTATTTAAGTTCACACATTTGCATTTAAATTTACATGTAGTATTGTATTCAACGTGTAGCCATTGAAGAAGAGACCCCGGAAGTGCTGGATTTCCTTCTTCCGGACGAAGAACTAACTACTGACCAGCAGCAACAAGGCAAGCCCTGGTTTGCATTAACCTTTTTATAAGTTTTTCCTTTGTTTACATGTGTCATATGAAGTATGTATGTGCATTAGGTAGAGGATGAATGAAACCCCACTTGCATAACCAAAAGTTCCTTAAAGAGTGAGGGTAGTGTCTAAGACCTCGAGTAGATAGGCTATGCTTAAAGATTCATAGGGCTTCGGTACAAGTCGAGTAGTTGGAATCTACTCGCGAGATAGGCTTGGGACACACGGGTTCGGTTGAGTGATGTGAGATCACTTTAGTAATGAAAATGAGACTAGGCAGGGGCTAGGGCGCAGCAAGAGGGAGTCTTGTGTGCACAGCCCTGTCCGTGTCGATTGAGGACCGACCCGTGTGCGGCCCACGCTGATCAAGTTTGAACGTACCGAAGGCATATCGGATATATGGGCCCCGATAAACCGATGTAGCCTGAACCTCCGGGCGTCGAGGCATAACGCCCCGATTTATAGGTGTAGGCTGAGGGCCGCAAGGTGGAAATCTGCCTACGGGCATAGAGAGATGCTCCGTGTGGGGAACCTCCTGCTCGTTTTGGTGCGACCGGTTCGACGTTTGGGCTGCTGGGTGAAAGGTTGTCCCGTACGACATCGAGTGAGCGTGCTGTGTAGCTCCACGGGTGGGCGTACGTGACGTGCTCTTTGGGTTTCCCTGCAGGTGTATATCGAGTCGATTCGCCGTCCCTCACGGTGAAAATTACCACTTGGTCACTGAGTCGTGACGTAGATTAATGGATGAAACATGTTGATTCAATATTGCTGGTTGATATAGTTGTATTGCTACATGTGTGCCACCAAATACTGCTTACTAAATTTCAGATTTCATGAACTGTTAACTTGTTGCTAAAAGATGAACTAAGGATGAACTTGTAGGCGTGTCCTTTTGCTGAAATGTTACTATCCTATGTCCATTGTACCCCTCATGTAGAGTTTCATGCTTAGGTGAGTCGGTTAAGCCTTGCTGAGCCTTCGTGCTCACGGTTGCTGCTTAAGTGTTTTTCAGGTGAGGAGCCACCCACGGACTCGGAGTACGAGTCCACCGGCGAGGGTTACCCTCCGTTGGGGACCTCGGCTGAGTGGGAGCCGTACACGCCGCGCTGAGCTGAGGAGTGCAGCTAGTGTGGGTTGCCCTAGGGCTGGGCAACCAACTTTTGCTACATAGGCGGGCGTGAGTTGTATAGTGTAGACTTCCGCTGTGTAATATAAACAATAGTTGTAACTGAAGTTTGTACCTGTTTGTACAGTTTCAGTTGTTTTTCCCATGTAATATATTATGTTCTTATGACGTGTGCTGTCGGGTGTCGCATCGCGCGGCACCACCCTCTGCGATCCTGGATGAGCAGATTCCGGTCCGCCACAGATGCGGCGTATTCGAAGAGTTTCGAATCGCTTGGAATTGCACCTGGGAAGTTTTAAGAGGGGATCTTACCCACATTGTGGCTTCCCTTCGCACTTCCCAGCGCTTTTTCTTGGACTCTTGTGCCTTTGTCTTCTTGCCTTTGAGTCCTTCCTCGTCATGGCCTCCAACCCGCCACCAGAGAAGAAGCGCGCTCGATCTCCTCCAGTGGCGGCGTCTGTGCCCAGTCGGGGACCTGGGGTGCCTGCATCTCCTGCTTCTGGAGATGGCACCCCTTCCGGTGGCGACTCAAAGAGGCCCCGGGCTGATGCGTTGAGGGGAGCTTCTGGGGTGTCCCCTGCTCCACCAGTTCAAGCGACTACGGAGCGGCCGTCAGTGACGGCGGCGGGCTCTGGGAGTCCTACCCCGGCTCGGAAGTCGGGGTTCAGAGCCCGCTCGAGTGTTCGCGCTTCCCGGCCATCCCCGACTGGCGGGGAGTCTGTGCCGTTGCGTTCGGGAACCGGGACAGCTGCCACGGCCCCTAAGTCAGCGAGAGCTCCTCCTGTTCCGGTGTGCCCGGACTCCGCGGCGGCGTCATCTCTTCCTGCCGAGACGGCCGCCGCGGCCCCCAGGCCAGCGCAGGTTGACCCTGCACCAGGCGGCCCGGCCTCTATTCCAGCGCCGCCTTCCCCGGCTCGCCCCCGTCCACAGGTCAAGAAGCCAGAAGCTAGAGAGAGTTCAGCAGCTCCGGCTGCCGGAGCCCTGGCGCCAGTTTCTCCTGACCGGCGTCTCGTCTCGGTCGCTGGTGCGTCGACTCCTCTTAAGGATGAGGTGATGGAGGAGGTCGAGGGAGCTGCCCCGGCCTCTGCTGCTCCATTGCCCCTGGCGGATGCCTTCACGCTTGCCGAAATGAGCGTCCGGCAGGTCTTGGCCGCACTTGGTCATGAGCGGGAGGAGCACACGGTTGAAAGGGATCGCCTGCTCACCTGGGGGAACCTTTTGTGGGAGCGGACCGCGAAGGTCAAGAGAGAGCTCGACTCCAGGCAGGAGTTGCTCGACTTCAGGGAAGTGCTCCTCGACCGGCTGAAGCGGTCTGTCGATCGCATGGTTGCCGAATCGCGGCCCGGGCCGAGGAGAGCCTCTGTGCCGTGGAGGATATACGGCAGCTGTTGGAGCGCCATAAACTCGTCGTTGAGGAACGGGAGCGTTCACGGCAGCCGAGGCGGAGAGGGTTGCTGCGCAGCTGGCGGCGGGCGAGGATGACCTGCGAGCTCGGATCGAGGAGCTAGAGGTTCAGAAGGCAGACCTCGACTTGAGGGAGGAACAGGTCTCCCGTGAACGCCGGGCGGTCCTGGATCGGGAGTTGGCCGCCGACCTCAAGGCTTCTGAGTTGGAATGGCTCGCCAAGACTCTCCGCCTTCAGGAAAGCTCCCTGGCGGCCAAGGAGAAGGAATTCTCCGAGAGAAACCAAGAGGCCCTGCAGGCAGCCCGCCGCGATGTGAGGAGCTCTCGGCCTTGCGATCCTCCGAGGCACATGCGGTCTCAAGCTTCGTTAATCGAGCGGGGTCTGCCCTAATCCCTCATGGCTTCAGCCCAGTGAGGGCAGCGGCTCCTGCGTTGAAGGTGGCGGAGGTGATCCCCGCGCTGGAGTCGATCGACGCCAAGCTGGACAGGCTAGACTCGGTGGTCGCCAGCGAGCTTGAGGCCGAGGGACGCGGCCTGGCCTTAAGGTCGCCTCACATGTGCTGGCATGCTTCAAGAGCCGGGACCCTTCTTTCTCCCTGGAGCCAGCGAGAGAGGGCCCTGCCGCGGAGCGGGAGGAAGCTGCCAGGGCTGAAGTCGAGGACGTGGCCGCCCTTGTAGCCGCTAGGTTCCGGCGTGAGCTGGGAGGACCCTAGGACTTGCTTCTTCCTTTTTATCGAGTCTGTAGTCCAGCTCATGGAGCCTCGCATAAATAGATTCTCTTGAATGTTTGTGTTTGTGATGCCTTCTCTCTCCTTGGCTTTGCCTGGCTGAGTCCTTAGCTCCGCAAGGTACTCAGAGGCCTTCACCGATCTCGGAGCTCTACACAAACACCTTCCCCGGGTCCTAACTGTATTAGGGGCCCCCGGGGGTCTCCGGGTATCGCCCTATGGGGAGGTCCGGATCTGCCTGCCACGTGGCGGGTCCGGAGCCCCTCCTGAGGGGGCGGGAGCTCTGGCCCTGCTGGGCACGTGGAGCTTCCGGAGCTCCCCCCCCCCCCCCCCCCCCGCTGAGGGGGAGGTCCGGTTTCCGCCTGCCGCGTGGCGAGTCCGGAGCCCCCCTCAGGGGAGGTAGGAGCTCTGGGCCCGCTGGACACGTGGGGCCTTCGGGCCTCGCCCCTGCTAAAGGGGCGGGACCCGGTCCTTCCAGTCCTATGTCGGAGTAGTTGGTAGCTCCTTTCCCCCGCCTCGTGCAGTCCCCGTTGCTGTAACCTGGAGGTCCTGCACACAGGCAGAGGAAACGTAATTCCCCTCGGGGGGTCCTCCCCTCTCGTCTCCTAGTCTTATTCAGCTTACGATCCTGATCCGTTATGCGGGACTTGGGCAATTCTGTGCGCGAGGCGCCGGAGCTCCGGCTCCCTCCGAGGTCCGGGTACGGCCGTCCGATCCCTAGTACCGGGCTGTGTGCCGGGGAAGCAGAGTGCACAGGCTTTGGGTTCATGACCAGGCAAAGCGGTTGTACTCCCCTGTACCTCCGGAGGGCAGGATGCGCATGCTTTGGGCACGGAGCCGGCTAAGCGGGATACGCACCATGAACCCCCCATGCACAACGCAGTCCTTTCCTGGAGGTGACCAACTGGCACCACAACACCTGACTGGGGGAGGCCCGAGAGACTCACTTGGCCATCGGCAGGTGCCTCAAGCGCAACCGCCCTCGGTAGGATAGCAAATGCTGACTATGGATGAGCACGGGAGAGAGGGAGCTAGATGTACGATGAACATACATAGATAGTGCGATCATAAAAATTAATGCATAATTTAAGTGAGCACATGAGAGAGAGCGAAGTAGAACAAGTTTCTTTGTTAATGCCCATAGGTGGAAGTCTGGCTGTACATGGAGGCAATGACCCGCCTCATCTACAAGGGAACCAAGACTCTACGCGCTTAGGGTCGGAACCAGGCTAAGCTGGACGTAGTCCTGGACCGTCCCTTGAGACTTAGCTGCCCCAAGCGCTGTTCCTAAACTCTATGTGATTTATTACAGAAGGGAACGACCCTGTTCTACTAATGCTCGGGGGGGGGGGGGGGGTAGGACTTACAGTGTTGTTCCACGTCAAAGGGTTTTGGGAACGGATCCCACACGGTTGAAAGGCATGTGTACCTGGGACGGCAACTTTCGTGAATCGGAAGGGACCTTCCCGGCTGGGGGAGAGTTTATAGGTCCTTCTCGAGAAAGTGCGCGCCGCGGCACCAGGTTGCCTTTCTGCAGGTCCCTGACGCGTTTGGTTCTTTGGCGGTAGTGCTAGAGCAACAGCCGAGACCGTGCGTTGTGGGGTGTTACCTGCAGCCGAGCCTCATCGACGAGGTTGTTATCTTCACGCTGGATCAGGTCCTGCGCGGCTTCTCCTGGGCGCCCCCGGGGAGTTCTCCCCTTCTGGCTAAGGCCTTCAAGGGGTAGGTGGACCCGGGCTTGTCTTGGGGGACCCAAGGCATCTTCCCCTTCTGGCAAGGCCTTCAAGGGGTTGACAGACCTTGGGCGGCCCCCAGGAGGTATGATCGAGGCACGGAGGCGTGCTCTCGGGAGGGGCTGGCCCGATCTTGCACCATTGTGATTGGTGCTTGGGCTGCTGCGACTACTTGGAGCGTCTCCAAGGTTGACGCCGCAGCAGTGCAGTCTCCACTGACCTGGGACGGCGGCCACAGTCGGCTACCGCCCCGGCCCGTCACCATCGGAGCTGGAGTCCTCACCGTTATGCACTGTCTTCATGACACGCTGAGGCTCCTGAAACCCCACCTGGTGGCCGGCGCTGACTGAAGCATCGACTTTCTGCTTGCCATCCCTCTGAGGGTGGAGCGGCGCCTCAGCTCTCTGCTGCCTTCCTTTGCGGAAGCGCTCTGCGAGCCTCTGGATATCCCAGCACTCGGCAGCAGTATGGTTGCAGGCGCCATGCACGGGACATAGCCCGCCCTGGTCACTATCTGGGGCTGGCGACCGCCACTGCCTTTTGTCAGGGCGTGGACCCTGAGCCCCACTAGCCGTCGCTGCTGCGGCGACGGGAGCCACAGACAATGACTTCATCTTGCCACTCCCCCGGTTCTTGGCCTTCTTGCCACTTCCATAGGAAGCAGCGCCGGACCCGGGCTGTCCTCCTGACTTGGAGGTCGGCAGAGAGTGCCAGTTCCTCCCTTCAGCTGCTCTGGCGCACTTGTCCGCCAGGCTGAAGAGCTCAGAGACGTCGCGGACCTCTCTGGTCGCGAGCTTCTCAAGCATCTTCTCGTCCTGGACACCCTGCTGGAACGCCACCACCACAGAAGCACTTTGAATATGCGGGATGGTGTTGCGTACCTGGGAGAACCGCTCGATGAAGGAGCGCAGCGACTCCCCAGGTTGTTGCTTGATGGCGTGGAGGTGAAGCTCCGTGCCGGGACAGGTGTAGGAGCTGCCGAAGTTGGCGATGAACTGCCGGCAGAGCTCTCCCCAGGAAGTTATGGAACCCTGAGGGAGATTCATGAGCCAAGACCGGGCTGGGCCGGTCAAGGCGATGGGGATGTAGATGGCCATGACAGCCTCATCCCCTCCCGCGACAAGCACGGCGGTGGAGTAGATCTGGAGGAACTCCGCCGGGTTAATGCTGCCGTCGTACTTTTCGGGCAGGTGCGGCCGAAACTTGCGCGGCCACCTCGTGAGGCGAAGGTGGGGTGCAAGGGCCGCACATCCTGCTCCTGTTGCCGCAGGTATTGGTGCCGCGAACGCTTGGTTCGCACCTGGCACAGTGTACCCCGGTATGGGCAAGGCTGCGCCATCGACCGGGGGCGCCGTTTGTAGGGCATATGGTTGTGGCATATGCTGCGCGGCGTATGCCTGGGGCAGGGCTCGCGTGGCGAAGATCTGCCCTCCAGGCTGGGTTGAGGCCGACATCATGCTGTCGCCAGCCTCTAGGTTGCGACGCCTTTCTCGATGTCGCTCGAGGTACACCCGGGCATCCTGGCCCAAGTGGCACCGTTCCAGCTCTGTCCTCAGGTCCGTCGACCGGAGCCTGGAGGAGCTGGAATCCACCGTCTGCCCGTCAACCGTTGGCGTGCGCGTCAGCGACACAGCCGGTTGGCCGGGACGTCGCCCTCGCCGAAACCGAGGGTTTGCGGCGGCGATGACGAGGCGGTCCACCTCGCGAACCCACTGTTGGGTCGCTGAATGGGGCGCGTCCCCAGCAGGTGGGTTGCGCAGTAGCGCTCTCGCTGCAGCTAGCGCACCCCCGTGGTGTACGCTCAGCGCTGCAGAAGATCTCACGCTGGTCGGAGCCTGCATTGCCGGAGTCGGCGTTGCCGGAGTCGGCTGCTGGCTACCAGCTTGTGCCGACACACTCCGTCCTGACTGCGTCGACATGTACTCCCCGCTGGTCACGGTTCGCCGTGAACGCGGAGGGGAGTTTGCCGCTGAAGGAAGCTTGGTCATCTTCATCGACGGAAACTCGTTGCGCAAGGGAAAAGCCCCCTACCTGGCGCGCCAAATGTCGAAGTGTTCGGTCGACACTTCCCCCGGGCCTGCACTGGGCAGCCCGCGGAGGTTCTTTTTTTGGTGGGGCTAGTCGCTTGCGGAGAGCTTGAGCGTATGGATGAGTTAGGAAGAACTTGACACAGCGAGTTTTAGGTGGTTCAGGCCGCCGGAGCGTAAAACCCTATGTCCACGGCGAGCTATGGAGCTCGCTGTATTGCTTGTTGCTCAGAACCGGAGTCCTGAGCTTGGGGATGACTGAAGTCTAGCGTATGAGTTGCGGGAGTGCGAACCCAGGGTGCAAATGGCTAGAGTGTGAACCCTTGCTAACGTTGCCTACCCGAGCCTTTTATAGTCCAAGGCTCGTGTGGCTTACAAGGGGGGCCCGGGACCCGACAGGTGGTCCCGGGGAGATTGCCTGCAGACTACCGTATCCGCAGTTATGTCGGTAGTTGTCTCTGGCGAAGTCTTCTGAGTCTTCTTCTTGCAGCCCTGCCCATGCCGCATGCTAGTCTTAGTGGTTGATAACGGCGGGGGCGGCATGGGATGTCTTGTCGCTGCGTTTATTGGCTGGCAGGCTCTGACACCGCACGCCAGTCTATGATGCGACTGGGCGCAACGGCATCTGACAGAGGCGTGCTTCGCGTCTCCGCGTCTTGGGAAGGCGCGGGCCTTGAATACCTTGTACGGGCAAGGTACGGGGCGACTTTACGCCCGCTGCCTACTGCTCGGGGGCAGGCAGCGCTCTTCTGCTAGACACGTGGTGGGCCCGGAGCCCTCCTCAGAGGAGAGGGGGTCCGGCCCCGCAGGACGCGTGGAGCCTTCGGACATCTCCCCGCGGAGGGGGAGGTCCGGCTTCTGTCGGCCACGTGGCAAGCCCGGAGCTCTCCTCTGAGGAGAGGGAGGTCCGGCCCTGCTGGACACGTGGCGCCTTCGGACCTCTCTCCCGCAGAGGGGGGAGGTCCGGCTTCTGTATGCCACATGGCGGGCCCGGAGCTTTGCTCTGAGGAGAGGGAGGTCCGGCCCCGCCGGACGCGTGGCGCCCTCAGAGTTCGGTCGACACTTCCCCCGGGCCTGCACTAGGCAGCCCGCGGAGGTTCTTTTTTTGGTGGGGCTAGTCGCTTGAGGAGAGCTTGAGTGTATGGACGAGTTAGGAAGAGCTTAACACGGCGAGTTTTACGTGGTTCAGGCCGCCGGAGCATAAAACCCTACGTCCACGGCGAGCTATGGAGCTCGCTGTATTGCTTGTTGCTCAGAACCGGAGTCCTGAGCTTGGGGATGACTGAAGTCTAGCGTATGAGTTGCGGGAGTGCGAACCCAGGGTGCAAATGGCTAGAGTGCGAACCCTTGCTAACGTTGCCTACCCGAGCCTTTTATAGTCCAAGGCTCGTGTGGCTTACAAGGGGGGCCCGGGACCCGACAGGTGGTCCCGGGGAGATTGCCTGCAGACTACCGTATCCGCAGTTATGTCGGTAGTTGCCTCTGGCGAAGGCTTCTGAGTCTTCGTCTTGCAGCCCTGCCCATGCCGCATGCTAGTCTTAGTGGTTGATAACGGCGGGGGCGGCATGGGATGTCTTGTCGCTGCGTTTATTGGCTGGCAGGCTCTGACACCGCGCGCCAGTCTATGATGCGACTGGGCGCAACGGCACCTGACAGAGGCATGCTTCGCGTCTCCGCGTCTTGGGAAGGCGCGGGCCTTGAATACCTTGTACGGGCAAGGTACGGGGCGACTTTACGCCCGCTGCCTACTGCTCGGGGGCAGGCAGCGCTCTTCTGCTAGAAACGTGGCGGGCCCGGAGCCCTCCTCAGAGGAGAGGGGGGTCCGGCCCCGCAGGACGCGTGGAGCCTTCGGACCTCTCCCCGCGGAGGGGGAGGTCCGGCTTCTGTCGGCCACGTGGCAAGCCCGGAGCTCTCCTCTGAGGAGAGGGAGGTCCGGCCCTGCTGGACACGTGGCGCCTTCGGACCTCTCTCCCGCAGAGGGGGGAGGTCCGGCATCTGTATGCCACGTGGCGGGACCGGAGCTTTTCTCTGAGGAGAGGGAGGTCCGGCCCCGCCGGACGCGTGGCGCCCTCGGAGTTCGGTCGACACTTCCCCCGGGCCTGCACTAGGCAGCCCGCGGAGGTTCTTTTTTTGGTGGGGCTAGTCGCTTGAGGAGAGCTTGAGTGTATGGACGAGTTAGGAAGAGCTTAACACGGTGAGTTTTACGTGGTTCAGGCCGCCGGAGCGTAAAACCCTACGTCCACGGCGAGCTATGGAGCTCGCTGTATTGCTTGTTGCTCAGAACCGGAGTCCTGAGCTTGGGGATGACTGAAGTCTAGCGTATGAGTTGCGGGAGTGCGAACCCAGGGCGCAAATGGCTAGAGTGCGAACCCTTGCTAACATTGCCTACCCGAGCCTTTTATAGTCCAAGGCTCGTGTGGCTTACAAGGGGGGCCCGGGACCCGACAGGTGGTCCCGGGGAGATTGCCTGCAGACTACCGTATCCGCAGTTATGTCGGTAGTTGTCTCTGGCGAAGGCTTCTGAGTCTTCGTCTTGCAACCCTGCCCATGCCGCATGCTAGTCTTAGTGGTTGATAACGGCGGGGGCGGCATGGGATGTCTTGTTGCTGCGTTTATTGGCTGGCAGGCTCTGACACCGCGCGCCAGTCTGTGATGCGACTGGGCGCAACGACACCTGACAGAGGCGTGCTCCGTGTCTTGGGAAGGCGCGGCCCTTGAATACCTTGTACGGGCAAGGTACGGGGCGACTTTACGCCCACTGCCTACTGCTCAGGGGCAGGCAGCACTTTTCTGCTAGACACGTGGCGGGCCCAGAGCCCTGCTCAGAGGAGAGGGGGGTCCGGCCCCGCAGGACGCGTGGAGCCTTCGGACCTCTCCCCGCGGAGGGGGAGGTCCGGCTTCTGTCGGCCACGTGTGTCAAAGTGTGCGATCGACACTTCCCCCGGGCCTGCACTGGGCAGCCCGTGGAGGTTCTTTTTTCGGAGGGGCTAGTCCCTAGCGGGGAGCTTGCGCGGATGGACGAGTTAGTGAGAGCTTGACACGGGAAGTTTTACGTGGTTCAGGCCGCCGGAGCGTAAAACCCTACGTCCACGGCGAGCTATGGAGCTCGCTGTATTGCTTGCTGCTCAGGGCCGGGGGCCTGAGCTTGGGGGTGAGTTACAGCTTGAGAGTGTATGGGTAGCGTATGAGTTGCAGAATGCGAACCCCTGCTATCGACGCCTACCCGAGCCTTTTATAGTCCAAGGCTCGGGCGGCTTACAAGGGAAGCCGAGACCCGACAGGTGGTCCCAGGAAGATTGTCTATTATCTACCGTATCTGTAGTTATGCCGGTGGTTGCCTCTGGTCGAAGGCTTCTGAGTCTTCACTTTGCCGCCCTGCCCATGCCGCGCACTAGTCATAGTTGTTGATGACGGCGCAGGCGGCATGGGATGTCTTGTCGCGGCATTTATTACCTGGCAGGTTCTGACACCGCGCGCCAGTCTATGATGCGACTGGACGCAACAGCACCTGACAGGCGCGTGCTCCGCGTTTCCGCGTCTTGGGAAGACGCGGGCCTTGAATTCCTTGCACGGGCAAGGTGAGGGGCGCCTTTACGCCCGCTGCCTACCGCTCGGGGGCAGGCAGCACCGTTCTTCCAGCCACGTGGCAGGTCCGGAGCTCTTCTCTGAGGAGAGGGAGGTTCGGCCCCGCTGGACGCGTGGCACCTTCGGACCTCTCTCCCGCGGAGGGGGAGGTCCGGCTCCTGCATGCCACGTGGCGGGCCCGGAGCTTACCTCTGAGGAGAGGAAGGTCCGGCCCCGCTGGACGCGTGGCGTCTTCGGACCTCTCTCCCGCGGAGGGGGAGGTCCGGCTTCTGTATGCCACGTGGCGGGCCCGGAGCTCTCCTCTGAGGAGAGGGAGGTCCGGCCCCGCCAGACGCGTGGCGCCTTCGGAGCTCTCCCTGCGGAGAAGGGCGAACACCTTAGGCATTTTACCCTGTGCGCGGGGGTACCCCATATCTCAGGTACCGACAACGTGGCAAGCCCGGAGCTCTCCTCTGAGGAGAGGGAGGTCCGGCCCTGCTGGACACGTGGCGCCTTCGGACCTCTCTCCCGCGGAGGGGGGAGGTCCGGCTTCTGTATGCCATGTGGCGGGCCCGGAGCTTTCCTCTGAGGAGAGGGAGGTCCGGCCCCGCCGGACGCGTGGCGCCCTCGGAGCTCTCCCTGCGGAGAAGGGCGAGTTCCTTAGGCATTTTCCCCTGTGCACGGGGGTACCCCATATCGCGGGTACCGACAGTAGTGAATACGAGATGGTATTCGTGAGATGGTAGTGAATACGAGAACGTATTCTTGAGCAAAGTTAAGAAAGATTAATGTCTGGTTGAGACATGGGAAGTGATGAAACATAATGGAGGTATGTTGATATTTTAATACATGATTGGGATTACATTCACTTAAAGTTAAGTTGCTGTTTTTATCGTGTTTTGAGAAATAACTTTGCTTTCTGCAATAAGCCTTTTTATACATACCTTGTTGTGAGCTACATATCATATTTTCCCGCACTTGCTGAGTACATCATTGTACTCAAACTTGCATTATTACTTCATCATCAACAACATGAGAAGAATACTATGAAGACCAAGTGGAGCATTAGACGTGTAATCTGTCCTCAACCTTTACTGTGGGGGATGGAGTAGAGATGGGGGCTGCTGCTGCTGCTTAGATTGCTTCCGCATTAGTTAGAAGACTTCCGCTGCTAGAATAAAGACTTCCGCTGTTAGATTAAGACTTCCGCTGTTAGCATGAGTCCAAGACTCATGAGACATTGTAACAAAACCCTGTTATTCGTGGTAATATATATTCTGAGTTCAGTTTGTGGAACATATGTGTATGTGTGATGAACATCCTGGGCACACATATGCATCAGTTCTCGGTTCCATGGTTTTCCACAGAATTGAGAGCGTCACAGATTGGTATCAGAGCCACGGTTAACGGTAGGTTATACGCCTAGATAGAAACCACAGATTGGTATCAACCTGCACTGGTTGACGGTAGGTTACACGATTAGATAGAAAACACAAGTTGGTATCAAGACACAGATTGGTATCAACCTGCCACGGGTTGATCGTAGATCACACAGCCTCAATAGGTCACAGATTGATATTAGAGCTGTTATGCCTAGTCACAGATTGGTACAATCCACAGATTGGTGCCAAGCTACCACGGTTGACTGTAGGACACAAACTTAGAATGATCACAGATTGGTAGCTGCCACGTTGACTGTAGGACGCACCCTAGTAACAGATTGGTGTTAAAAGCCATGCTGACCATAGGATGCAAGCCTAGGATGCATAGATTGGCATGGGAACCACCTTGACATAGGATGCAAGCCTAGGAGATGTCATAGTTGGATCACAGATTGGTATCACTCAAACCACCTTGACATAGGTTGAAGTCACAGATTGATATCACCCTAAAACCCCATAGGACCCCCATTGAAAAAGCCTTGAATAGGAGTTGTGTGAGCCTCTGTGATGATTGTTTGTGCTTGTGTGCTTAGTGTGGGTTATGGGACGTCTCAAGCGTTGTCCATATCCACACATAAGTAGAAAGAGGTGTGAGATGCCTCGGCACTTGATTCACATCCTCATATGGGCTGATATATATACAATCCATCCACCTTGATGCATATAGTTGGGAGGGATCCATCTAACCTTCTAACCTCTATTCTATTACGTTCTCTCTCACAGATGGTGAGAGGAAACAACGGCCGCCAAGGAAGGAACGTCCGTGGCAACCAAGAGGAGGGCCACGATGAAGTTCCTCTTAACCCCGGAGCTGGTGAGAACAACCTGGAACGGTTGATGGCCATGCAGAATCAGCTTATGCAGACCATGATCCAAACTTTGGGTCAGCTGCAGGCCAACAACAACAACCCTGTTCCGGCACCACCGCCACCACCACCACCACCGCCGGCTAACAACAGGTTGGGAGAGTTCATGAGGACTCGACCGCCTACTTTCTCTCAAGCTAATGACCCCATGGATGCCGATGATTGGTTGAAGTCCATGGAGAAGAAGCTTGCCATCGTCCAGTGCAATGACCGAGAGAAGGTTCTCTTCGTGTCGCACCAACTCATGGGAACTGCCACTGACTGGTGGGATGCCCTTTGTAACGCTCACGTCAACCCGGATACCATTACTTGGACTGAGTTCAAGGAGAGTTTCCGTTCTCATTACATCCCTGCTGGTGTAATGATGCTCAAAAGACAAGAGTTTGAGGGACTCCGCCAAGGACAGAAGAGCGTGAATGAGTACCTCAACAAGTTCACGCAACTGTCAAGGTATGCCCCTGAAGATGTCAACTCAGACCAGAGGAAGCAGTACCTGTTCATGAGAGGGTTGAACAATGAGATCCAGATTCAGCTCCTCAACAATGACTACGCGAGCTTCCGGAAGCTCGTTGACAAGGCCATAGTGGTTGAAAGCAAGATCCGAGAGATCGAGCGAGAGGGCAAGAGGAAGATGCCATACCAGCCATAAGGGAGCAACGTACGACCTCGGTACATGCCCCCAGATGCACCACAGTATGGATCGACCACTCCTGCATACCGCCCTAATCAGCCACCACAGCAACGACCCATTGCACAAGCACCTCGTGTGCCTTTGCCTCCAGCACCCCATCCCAACATGGGCGCCCCTGTTCAAAACCCCGCCCCAACGTACCTGCTGCCGTGGGCAACAGGGCATGCTTTGCATGTGGGGAAACGGGACACTTCGCGAGCCAGTGCCCGAGGAGAGGTCCTGGACAGCAAGGTAACGTCCCCAAGCAGAACCCACGGCCGAATGGAGGAGCCAATCAACGCAACCGTGGACAGCAGAACTACACTCGCGGCAACGTGAACCATGTTTCTTCTGAGGAAGCGTAACAGGCTGAGGACGTCGTGATTGGTATGTTCCTTGCCAACTCCAACCCAGCCACCATCTTATTTGATTCTGGAGCATCACATTCCTTCATATCATCCAAGTATGTTGCCAAGTATAATCTACCCACATCACATTTGAAATATACAATGTTAGTTAATTCTCCCGGTGGAGAGATGAGGACTAATATAGTATGTCCGAAAGTACACCTTAATATAAGGGGGGTAGACTTCCTTGCCAAACTCATTGTCTTGGATTCCCAAGGGCTTGACATAATACTCGGAATGGATTGGCTAAGTAAGCACAATGGAGTAATCCAATGTGCTGAAAGGAGCGTGCAGTTGACCAACGAGCACGGTACCCGTATCAAGTTTGAGTCAGCCCAACCGGCAACCGAGAAGGCAACATTGAACCACGTCGAAGAAGAAACCCTGGACGGCATTCCGGTGGTTCAAGAGTTTTCGAACGTGTTCCCAGAAGAACTTTCCGGTATGCCATCTGACCAGGATATCGAGTTTTCCATTGACCTAATACCCGTAACCGCACCTATAGCAAAGAGACCATATAGGATGCTCGTCAACGAACTAGTGGAGCTCAAGAAGCAAATCCAAGAGCAGCAAGAGAAGGGGTTTATACGTCCAATATCGTCACCATGGGGAGCCTCCCGTGCTCTTCGTAGAAAAGAAAGATGGAACCCAAAGGATGTGCGGGACTATAGGTCTCTCAATGAGGTGACGATCAAGAACAAGTACCCTCTGCCCCGTATAGAAGACCTGTTCGACCAGATGAAGGGGGCCCGAGTGTTCTCCAAGATTGATCTTCGGTCAGGATATTTCCAGCTGAAGATTAAGCCCTCCAATATACCCAAGACTGCCTTTCGGACACGGTATGGTTCGTATGAATATACCGTTATGTCTTTTGTGTTAACGAATGCACCCGCATTCTTCATGTACCTCATGAGCAAGGTCTTCATGGAGTACTTGGATAAGTTCATCGTGGTTTTCATTGACGATATCATGGTGTATTCTAAAAGCAAGGAGAAGCATGAAGAACATTTGAGATTGACATTGCAAAAGCTGTGGGAGCATCGATTATATGCCAAGCTTAGCAAATGTCAATTTTGGCTAAAGGAGATATCGTTCCTAGGCCACATCATCTCCGAGGAAGGAGTATCGGTTGATCCTGGAAAAGTGGGAGATGTTCTGAAGTGGAACCAACTGCAAAACGTGAGGAATATTCAGAGTTTTCTTGGGATGGCTGGATACTATCGCCGTTCATCAAGGACTTCTCTAAGATAGCAAAGCCTATGACGGAGTTGCTAACAAAGGGAAAAGCCTTCCAATGGACACCAGCGTGCCAAGAAAGTTTTGAGGAGCTCAAGAAAAGGCTAACCACAGCGCAGGTTTTGGTATTGCCGGACGTAAGCAAGAGCTTTGACATATATTGTGACACATCCAAACAAGGGCTTGGATGTGTGCTCATGCAAGAAGGACAAGTGGTAGCCGATGCGTCGAGACAACCCAAGAAACACGAGCTCAATTACCCCATGCATGACTTGGATCTAGCAGCCGTGGTGCATGCATTGAAGATTTGGAGACATTATATCCTTGGTCATCGATGTGAGATCTATATGGATCATAAAAGCCTCAAGTACATATTCACCCAAATGGATTTGAATTTGAGGCAACGTCGATGGTTGGAGCTCATCAAGAATTATGATGTTGGAATCAACTATCACCCCGGAAAGGCCAATGTAGTAGCCGATGCATTGAGCCGAAAGGGAGCATGTCACCAACTCACGGTTCGGGAGCTACCACCCGAGCTACGAAAGGAGTTCGAACGGTTACATCATGGATTCTTGAACGAGATGGAAGTGATGGAACTCCACTCATCATTGGAACAAGAGATAAGAGATGGCCAAACTACGGATGAGGAGATCAAGGAGATCAAGGAAAGTATCCAACAAGGAATAGAGAAGGACTTCAAGGAAGATGAAAAGGGTACACTTTGGCTAGGAAAAAGGATTTGTGTGGCTAACGTGAAGCACATCCACGACACGATATTAAAAGAGGCACACGACTCACTTTATTCCATACATCCCGGAAGTACCAAGATGTACAAGGACCTGAAGACTTGTTATTGGTGGGATGGTATGAAAAGAGACATAGCCGAGTATGTTGCTTTATGCGACACATGCCAACGGGTGAAGGCCGAACATCAAAGACCCGCTGGACTGTTGCAACCCTTGAAGGTACCCAAGTGGAAGTGGGAAGACATCAATATGGATTTCATCGTCGGATTGCCATGTACTCGGTCGGTTGACGACTCAATCTGGGTTATCGTGGACCGATTGATGAAAACAGCTCATTTTCTTCCTGTTAAAACTACGTACCATGTGGTAGATCTAGCCGAGCTGTACATGGAGAAAATCGTGTGCCGCCATGGAGTCCCGAAGAGGATAGTCTCAGATCGGGGTTCTCAGTTTACCTCTAGATTTTGGAGGAAGCTGCAGAAAGCTATCGGTACACGACTGGATTTTAGCTCCGCCTACCACCCGCAAACCGATGGGCAAACCGAAAGGACAAACCAAATTTTGGAGGACATGTTGAGAGCTTGCGCCTTGAAACATGGGAGTAGTTGGGATAGGAGTTTGCCGTACGCTGAATTCTCCTATAACAACAGCTATCAAGCTAGCTTGAAGATGTCGCCTTTCGATGCATTGTATGGTACACGGTTTAGAACGCCGTTGTTTTGGAACGAAACCGGAGAGAACCAAGTGTTTGGACCACAAGTGTTACAAGAGGCTGAGAAGCAAGTCCAAACAATACGGGAGAACTTGAAGGCTGCTCAGTCACGCCAAAAGGGCTATGCGGACAATAGGCGAAGGAAATTGACTTTCGAAGTAGGAGACTTCGTATACCTTAAAGTATTGCCTATCCGAGGCCAACGACGTTTCAACGTCGAAGGCAAGCTAGCACCTCACTACATCGGGCCATTTAAGATTTTGGATAAGCGAGGAGAAGTAGCCTATCAACTAGAGCTCCCAACGCACCTCTCCGACGTACATGACGTGTTTCAAGTATCCCAGCTCAAGAAGTGCTTGAGAGTACCGGAAGAGCAAGTACCGATGGATGAACTTGAACTTCAACAGGACCTGACCTACGCAGAGCACCCTGTCCAAATTTTGGACGTGAAGGAGAGGGTCACGAGGAAAAAAGGGATCCGTTGGTGCAAGGTACAATGGAGCCATCACACGGAAGCAGAAGCTACATGGGAGCGTGAAGAAGACATCAAGACAGAGTTCCCTCATCTATTCTCTACTAACGAATCTCGAGGGCGAGATTCAATCTAAGGGGGTAGATTTGTGACACCCTCATTTTCGGATTCTGCATGTATTCATGTTTCATGTAGAAAAACAATTTTAAAATAAGTTGAAACCGAGAAAGAATAAAAAAGTTAGCCAAAAAGAGCAAATTCCTGTTTACAGAGAGCGCTAAAGACAACTCTCGCGGCTCGCTGGCCATGTGGCGTGTTCAGAGCTCATCTCCGCAAAAGGGGAGAGGTCCACCGCTAAACTGGCTACATGGCAGGCTCGTGTCTCATCTCCGCAAAGGGGGAGAGGTCCGACCCCGTAGGACACGTGTTGCCCCCGGAGCTAGCCTCTGTGGAAGGAGCGAGGCCAGTCCCGCAGGACACGTGTCGGCTGCGGAGCTTGTCACCGTGGAAAAAGAGAGCCAGTCGTGCGAGACACGTGTTGCTCTCGGAGCTCACCTCCGAGAGGTCCGGTCCCGCTAGACACATGTCCCTCTTGGAGCTCACCTCCGAGAGGTCCGGTCCTATTGGACACATGTCACCTCCGGAGCTCACCTCCGGGAGCTCCGACACTACCGGACACGTGTCACCTCCGGAGCTCGCCTCCGGGAGGTCCGGCGCTGATGGACACGTGTCGACCTCGGAACTCGTCTCTGAGGAGAAAGGAAGTCTGGCGCTGTTAGGACACGTGGCACATCCGGAGCCACCTCCAAAGAGAGGGGAGGTCCAGAACTGACACGTGGTGTTCGTGGAGCTTGCCTCTGTTGAGAGGGAAGGTCCCGACCCACCAGACATGTGGCGCATGCGGAGCTCATCTCTAGAGAGAGGGGAGGTTCCTGCCCGCCAGGACGCATGGCGCACGCGGAGCTCACTTCTGAGTAAGAGGGAGGTCTCGCCCGCCTGACACGCAGCACAACCGGAGCTGGTCTCTACGGAAAAGGGAGCCCTGGTTCCCGCAAGACACGTGGAGCTTCTGGAGCTCATCACCGCGGAGGTGACGAGATTTGAAGTAGTTTTGCTTCTATACGCACGGGAATACCGGTACAGGAGGAAACCGACACAAATTCAACGTTGCTATTGCACCAAATCAACTAAAGATAAGTTGTTAAAATTCAAAAACCATTTGAATAGGACTCTTATTCGAAATCCAAACAGATTAGGACTCTTATCTTCACGATTATAAATAGAACCGAAAACATTTGGCCGCAACCACGTACTTCTTTTCCACCTCCTGAGCCGACAACTTAGAGCCCTAGCCCCAGCTCGCCAAGTAAACCCCTTTGTGGGAGTTCAGTCACCGGAGATCGCCGGAAGAGAGCCCCAACGATCTGTCTTTCTAGGAGAAGGACCCCGAGACCAAGAAGAACGTAAGGTAGGTCTGTAATACCACCTTACGACATCATCACATTCTCTTTGCATCTGTTCTTCGACTTCTTTCGAACAGAAGATTTTTTTGTGGACAGATCACGTGTTGATCAGTTTGATCTTAAGTCAAGATCATCGCCACGTCCACATTTGATCCGAACACATCTGTTCATAGTAAAACCCATGCAAGCCATGCAAGAACACGTACAACCCGATCTAATAAAAACGGCATCGTAGGATTAACATGCATATGCATCATCGCATCTGGTTAAAGTTTGTGCATGGTATTGATTGCTATGAATCTTGTATGTGCGTGATCGCGTATAGAAGGACAAGCTCAGGGAGCTGTGACACGACCCCACGGTCTTGTCGAGCCAGGATCACGCTGAGGGGTGCTGCGTTGCACAGCACCGAATAACACACATCAAAGGTACAAAGCGGAAGCAAAACTTTTATTACATAAAGTGGTTTATGAACATTTTTACATCAAAATAAGTCCAGTCCACACTCATGGGCGTAGACTACGCACCAAGTTCACGTCCAGCCCTTGAACGTGTCCTTGCTAGCACACACGCACACTAACTCTGCGGCGTGCACGACTCCCACTCGACGGGGTTCCCCTCCTGGGGTTCCGTCTCCTCTTCGGGAGTCTCTTCCTCATAGAACCCTGCAAAAGCATCAAACACAAGCAGTGAGCACAAAGGCTCAGCAAGTCTGACCCGTCTCACCTAAACATGGAACTTCTACATGAGGGGTGATGGGTTACATGAGGTAAAAATCATTTGCAAGGACTCGCCTAATTAGTGGAACCTTAATTTCAAGTTTTAAAAGCAGGTTGTGGAGAACCTTACGCTAAGGTACATGAGAGAGCCGCAATCAAACAAGAAACACATTTCTCTCATGTACTTTGCCCAAAGTTGAAAGGAACTTTAATTAGCTCTAAACTACGACAAATCATTAACAATCAAAGTCCATCTTTCAATCAGCACCATTTTAACATGTAACTAGCCTGTTCTTTCTACGTCACGGTACAGTGAACAAGTGGTACTCACTGACCGCGAGGGACGGTGATTATAATCGATTTACACCTGCAGGGTTACCCGAACAACCCGTCACGTACGCCCGTACTCGATGTTTCCTACAGCAACCATCATGGACGCCACACACAACCACCTTTCACCCGTCAGCCAAATATTGAACCGGTCCCATCGTCCCGAGCAAGAGGTCTCTGCACGCGCATCTCAGTGCCGCCAACCGATTTACACCTCAAGCTCTCAACCTACCCTCTGAACGACGGGCAATGCCTCAATACCCAGCTACCCGAGTTACATCAGTTTCCCGGTTCCTATATAGCCGGTAGTTTTTTGGTACTGTTCTAGCTTGTTCAACAGGCCCGCACACGGCTCGGTCCTCAATCGACACAAGCAGAGCTACAGCACACAGGCCCCAAAGTCCTGCTGCCCTTACTCTCCGCTTGGTCTCATCTTTCTTGCCATGTGTATCATGTGCTATCTCTACCCGAGTCGAGTACCTCGAGCCTATGCTCGCGAGTAGTTCCAACTACTCGACTTGTACCGAATCCTACACTATCTTAGCATTGCAGTAGCTAACGGGGTTCGCAATCCTAAACCCAACCCATGGTTTTCTTGGCTATGCAGTTGGGTTTCCAAATAAGACTCTAATGCAAGAAATAAGGTATTCAAGTATGTGCTCAAAACAATAAAAACTTGTAAAAAGGTTGATGCAAACCGGAGCTTGCCTTGCTGATCTTGGTCGTAGGCTAGCTGCTCCTCCGAAGTAACGAAGTCTAGGACTTCGGGTTCCTCCTCGACCTTAGCGACTACATGATAGAAGAAGTACATGTATCAATTTAAATGCATTTGTATTAAGTTTGAACTTGTGAAGTCTATAACTCTTACATAGACAGACCCAATGACTGTGAAACTTTTACTGTGGCTTGGTTACAACCTAAACAGAGATTTGGTCAAGTTTTAGTTGCAGCAAAGCTCATTTGAGCCTTCCACAACTAATTATGTACTTGACCTTAATTGAAGGCTCTTAGGGTGTTCTAAGGACTTTCATGAAACAAACTATGACTTTCTGAAAACTAGATTTTCAGAGAGTTCTAATGGAGTTGGTCTCACTTAATTTGAAGGTTTCTAGCTAAAGATATGAGCTAAACAATTTCAGAGAAAATTCTGAAAATGTTTCTGAACATTTACTATTTTCTCTGGAACAGTTTCACTAATCACACCACTAGGTGGATCAAATGAGCTCAAATGGGTCTAAAATTTTTATGGTAGTTCAGGGATATTTTGGTGAACATTCCAGCAAAATTTTAGGATTTTCCTCCAAAGGATTCTCCAGTTAAAATTCCAAACAGTTTAAAATTTGAGGAATTAATTCGGGAGAATTAAGGATTTTCATGAAGTGGAACTTGATTTGCTACAAAGTGCTCAAAGAGCTGAATCCAACAAAATTTGGTTCACTCGATTTGGAGCTTTCTAGCCAAAGTTATGAGGATTTGAAGTTTGAAGGAATTCTGAAATCGGGGGAAAAGTTTAAACTCGCGGGTGGGCCCTGGGGACACGCGTCGCACACTGAGGCATCGGCACACCGTGGTCTGCGGGGTTCCTGCACGCCAGCACAACAGATCCCGGCCACATCCGATCCCGGTTTGAATTTTAAGCCGCTGACGTGTGGGCCAGCTGGCTTCGTCTTCCTCCCGACGCCCGCGCTCTGCCGCCGGGGTATCTCGCCGGAGAGCTCGCCAGCGGCTTCTGTAAATCTCCAAACTTCACGATTTCGGCCGCCTCTTCCTATTTCCACTCGGGGAACAGGATTCTTGGGTCAGCTCGCCATGAAAATGGCCGCCACATGGTCGGCGACGAGCAGCAGCCTCGGGAGAACTTCTGTCGCGTTGCCCGTCCTCCCTAGCACCTAACCCGATCGAGCTAAGGGTCGTCGAGCATCAGTGGACCATAGGAAAGGTCGACATGAGCTCTACGGAGCTCGGGAAGGGCTGTGTTGGGCTGTCACCGTGCGACCTAGGCCGAAAATCGGGATTTCTACTAAAACTCGAAGAACAGCGGTTTCTCTCCACGGTTCTTCGTGGTTCCTGCTCCTATGGACCCGCACGGGCTACTAGAAGTGATCCTCTCCATGAGAGGATGAGTGATGCAGTGTGGCTTACAAATTTCTTGGATCGGTACCGACCTCACTTTTGCACGCCGTCGCGAAAACATGAAATTCCGGCCTAAGCAGTGTTTGTCACGCCGCCGGAGCTTGCAGAAATGAAAGTGGGGTTGGAGGCGAACCTCTTTGCTGTTCACAGCTCAGTGATCGGTGGGCTGTGGTGGCCGGAAGGATGGTTCCCGCAGCGGCGGCTCGAGCTGAACCGGCAGAGAAAGGATCGCCGCGGTGGAGCTCGGGGAAGACTGCGCAGGGTCTGGAACCGATGCGAAGGTGTTGAAGATGGCTTGGCGCACCCGGTGCTGGTCTCAGATCGCCGGAAGGGTCACTGGATCGGCCGGGCAACGAGGAACCGAAAGTTCACTCGGGCGGCGAGGTGCTTCGGCTTTTTGGGTGGAAATGCGACGAGGCAGCGGTGGAAGACACCGGTGACTGCTCGGGCGGGTAGATGAAGACCCCGAGAGTCGGTTCTGCGGCTGAGATCGGCAAGCAGCTGGTGGCTTCGCCGTTCCTTCGCCGTGGCGGCAGCTCGGGTCAGAGCAAGAACCCGAGTGCAGAGTTCAGTCGGCTGGGTTCTCTTCAGAGGCTGACCAGTGGGTCCCACCCGGGGTTTTAACCTCTGAAATTCACTCCTAATCACTGTTGTAAACAGTGAGCCCCAAAATACCCATGGTGATTCAAATTATTCACCCATGAGCCATTTGAATTGATTAGGATTCAAATTGGGTTTGGTTTGAATGAATTTCAGCACATGTTCAGTTTGAAATTCAAATAAAGTTTGAATTTGCCCCACTTAGATCATGTCAAGATCAACTCCAAATGGAGTGAAAATTGGTGTGTGAGCTCACAAAAATGTGCTGAATAAGAATATGCCTCCCACTTTTGAATTAATGGGATAAAAACAGTTTGAATTTGAATATGGTTTCAAACTGCCCTCTTTCTAGCTATACCCAAAATGACCTCAAAGAAGTTTTGAATTTGGGTGAAATTTGGCATGGACATCCTTAGCAATGTGTAGGAGTTTTCATATGCCCAGACCCTCTATATCACATGTGGGAAATACCACTTTTGCAATATGTGAGTTTGTTCTCTAATGAGCATGTTGATGGTGGTTACTTGCTCTTCATTTGTGTTCATAACTTTCCTCAAATGAGGTGTGTGTGTATGGTGATGAACACTTCAAATATGTGTCAAAAACTGAGGCCCTTACATTCCTCCCCCCTTAAAAGAATCTCGTCCCGAGATTATAAGGTGAAAATGAGAGAGAGGACGGTGGAAAATTACCGGATATGCGACGTGAAAAAGTTGGGGTAGTTGGCGCGAAGAAATACTTCGCTCTCCCATGTCGCTTCGTCCACGGAGTGATTACTCCATAGAACCTTGTAGAACCACAACGTACGGTTGCGTGTGGTTTGGGCCTTTTCGTCAATAATCTGAACCGGTTCCTCCCGATAGGTGAGATCCGGTTGCAGTTCTTCAATGTCTTCCAGCTGAACGGTAGTTGATAGCTTGAGACACTTCCTCAGATGGGAAATGTGAAAGACGTCGTGCACACCGGAAAGTGCTTCTGGTAATTTTAGCCGGTATGCTACCGATCCACATCTTTCGGTAATCTGAAATGGACCGATGAATCGGGGTGCCAACTTTCCTCTCACCCCAAATCTGTTTACGCCCCTCATTGGAGACACACGCAGATATACGTGATCCCCGACTTCGAACTGTAGTGGGCGTCTTCTCCGGTTCGCAGACTGTTTCTGCCGGGATTGGGCGGCTTTTAGGTTCGCTTGAATCAGTCGAACTTTTTCTTCCGCGTTGTTGACAAGGTCAATCCCGAAGGTAACCCTTTCGCCAGACTCACACCAGTTCAATGGTGTGCGGCATTTTCTTCCGTATAGCGCCTCGTAGGGCGCCATCTTTATGCTGGCTTGGTACCCATTGTTGAACGAGAATTCGGCTAACGGCAAGTGATCATCCCAATTCTTGCCGTGGTTGATAGCGCAAGCTCGTAGCATGTATTCTAAGATTTGATTTACCCGCTCGGTTTGTCCATCCGTCTGCGGGTGGTACGCTGAACTACGGATCAGCTTCATCCCGAAGGCAGCGTGCAGATGCTCCCAAAAACGGGACACAAATAAAGTGCCCCGATCCGATATGATGGTACGGGGTACGCCGTACAAGCATAGGATCCGTGAGATGTACAGTTCAGCGTACTTCTTGGCGTTGTAGTTGGTGTTGACCGGGATGAAATGGGCAACTTTGGTGTGCCGATCGACGATCACCCACACGGAATCATGTTTTTGAAAGGTGGTGGGTAAAACGACGATTAAGTCCATGCTCACATCCTCCCACTTCCAGGCAGGAATGCCCAGTGGTTGTAGCAGTCCCGGTTTCCGCATATGATCCGCCTTCACCCTTCGACATGTATCACATTCGGACACATACTTCGCGATCTCCCGCTTCATCCGTGTCCACCAAAACTTGCTTCTGAGCTCTTGATACATTTTGTTGCTGCCGGGGTGAATAGAAAACTTTGACAAGCGAGCCTCATCAAAGATTTTCTTCCGTAATTCCGGGTAACGGGGTACGACGATCCGGTCCTTGAACCATAGGACGCCGTCTCCGTCCTTCCGGAAACATTTCAACTCCCCACTGTCTACACGTCTCCGCAAATGCGACATGCCCTTGTCATGTTTCTGAGCTGCCGCTATCTCTTCACGGATGGTGGGGATCAAAGCTAGGTTGTAGAGAGCTCCATGTGGGATCACATGCACTGGTGGTTCGCTCTCTTCCAACGGTGTGATGGTCAGATTGTTGACGTGTGACTTGCGACTCAGCGCATCCGCCACTACGTTTGCCTTGCCGGGATGATAATGGATCTCTATTTCGTAATCCTTTATCAATTCTAACCATCTTCGCTGCCTCATGTTCAACTCCTTCTGAGTGAATATGTACTTGAGGCTCTTGTGGTCGGTATATGAATGCACGAGGTTACCGAGTAGGTAGTGCCTCCACATTTTCAGTGCAAGTACCACGGCAGAGAGCTCCAAGTCGTGAGTTGGATAATTCTGCTCATGGTTTCTAAGCTGCCGTGATCCATATGCGACCACTCTTCGGTCTTGCATCAGCACACATCCGAGCCCAATGCCGGATGCATCGCAGTACGCATCGAATGGTTTTGTTGTGTCTGGCTGCGCCAAAACCGGTGCTGATGTCAGGTGCTTGACTAAAGCCTTGAATGCTGCTTCACATGCTGGACTCCAAACATATTTGGTAGCCTTCTTCAGCAGCTCCGTCATAGGCTTGGCAATCTTCGAGAAGTTTGGAATGAACCTTCGATAATATCCCGCAAGTCCGAGGAAACTCCGTACCTCGTGAACAGTTCTCGGGGATTTCCAATTCAGCACTTGAGTGATCTTGCTCGGGTCTACAGCGATACCCTCCGCTGAGATGATATGCCCGAGGAAAGGCACTTGCGATATCCAAAATTCGCATTTTCTGAATTTTGCGTATAGCTTGTGATCCCACAGCCGTTGCAAGACTATATGCAGATGTTTCTTGTGATCTTCCTCTGACTTGGAATATACCAGTATGTCGTCGATGAAGACCACGACAAACTTGTCCAGCTCCGGCATGAAAACCGAGTTCATCAAGTACATGAAGTGAGCTGGAGCATTGGTGAGACCGAAGGACATGACCAGGTACTCATAAAGTTCGTACCTCGTCGAGAAAGCTGTCTTTGGAATGTCCTCCGCCCTTATCTTAATCTGATGGTACCCGGATCTTAAGTCCATCTTGGAAAAGATCTTTGCTTTGACCAACTGATCAAACAACATGTCGATCCGTGGCAATGGGTACTTGTTCTTGATGGTTACGGCATTTAATGGACGATAGTCCACGCAAAGCCGTAACGTCTCATCCTTCTTCTTTACGAATAATGCCGAACAGCCCCATGGCGAGGAGCTCAGCCTAATAAAACCCTTCTCCAGAAGGTCTGTGAGCTGAGTCTTCAGTTCAGCCAACTCCTTGGGCGCCATCTTGTATGGCCTTCGGGATATCGGCATGGTTCCCGGTGCAAGTTCAATCTTGAACTCCACCTCTCTATCAGGCGGCATCCCCGGCAAATCGTCAGGGAACTCTCGGACCACTGGGATATCTTCCAATCTGATGGTTGTGGCTTGATAGACACTTGGAATTTTTATTTCTGGACTGTCCAGAAATAAGGAGTGAGACCCGTGCATTTCTGAGTTTAAGTGCACGACTCGAAGGACGGTGTCTAAAACAGCGCCGTGGCGGGTTAACCACGACATCCCTAGGATAACATAGACCTTCTGTCCCTCTAAGATAATGAGGGACGTAGGGTACACTCTACCCACTAAGCATAATGGTGCTTTGGAAACCATTATGCTTGCTGAAATCTTCCCACCTGGTGAACAAATTAAATATGGACTATTGGTGGGTAGTATTTGCAAGCTGTGTTTAGCAATGAAAGCTTGGCTAATAAAATTATGCGTGGCGCCTGAATCAAACAATACTATGGCGGGATGCTGGTGGAGTTGGAACATACCCGCAAGGATTGGCTCACCCTCCGGCACGTCCTCTATGGCAAGCTCGTGGACAGTGCCAGGCCTAGGGTTTGCCCGCCGCGCATTAGTAGGGTTCCGGGGTTGATTCCTCCCCGGAAACTGCAGTGCAACTCCACCGCCTTGCCTCTCCGGGCAACTGCTCGCGAAGTGTCCTGGACGACCACACTTGTAACATGTGGCCGCTGCTGGTGTAGTGCTCGGGGGATGAAAGCCCGGCATGCGCTGCTGAGGTGCATACGCACGCGGCATCGCCCGCTGCTGCTGTTGTTGCGGAGGTGGTGCTGGCAGTGCCGGCCTGAATGCCGGTGAAGAGTACGGCCGACTGCGGAAAGGCATCGACCTCTGGGGTGGCTGCCAGCATGAACCTGATGGTGGGCGATTTACCATCCAAAACTTTTGAGAAGGACCACCTCCTTCTCCGCTGCTCTGCGGCACGCTTCGCTTTCGCTCCGCCGCCGCAAACTCCTTGCCGGAGTCCTCTTGAACAATCGCAGCGTCAATGATGTTGTTGAGGCTGCCACGATTGAACATCACCAACTTGTCCTTCAGGAGCGGATTAAGCCCCTGGTAAAAGTGGTTCCACCGCTTCTCGTCGGTATCTGCGTTATACGATGCGTAGAGCGCGAGACCGTTGAACGCCCTGGAGTATTCCAGCGCCTTCCGGCTCCCTTGCTGCAGGTGTAGGGACTCCTGCATCTTCCTCTTCATCAAACCTGGCGGTATGTGATAGGCCCTGAAGGCCGTCCGGAACTCCGTCCAAGTCATAACTCGGTTGGTGGGCTGTGAAGCACAAAAGTTTGCCCACCATGCGCTCGCGAACCCTTGGAGCTGCTGGACCACGAACTGAGTCTTGCGCTGCTCACTTATCTGGAGCAGCCCGAACTTCATCTCTATTGCGCGGAGCCAGTTGTCCGCGTCAAGAGGTTCATCCGCCCTTGAGAATACCGGGGATGAGTCGCCAGGAAGTCGGAGTAGGAGCTCTGTTGACACTCCTCATGGTCTTGACGTCTCTCTGGGCGAGATGTATTGGCAATAAGAGTTTGCAGCAACTCCGTGTGCTGCTGATGTGAACCCTGCATTGCCGCGACGATGTCGGCCAATGTAACCGTTGGCAGTGGCGGTGGCGGTGTTTTCTGTTGCTGTTGCTGCTGTTGCTGCTGCTGTCCCGAGGAGTCCTCGGGAGGCTGTTGGGAGGTCTCTCCCCCTTGGCTAGTACCCCCAACGTCCGGGTTGGCACGAGTACGCGTCATTCTGAAATTCAAAACAGCAGCGATTAGCACATGTCATAATTAAAATTCCATATGCAACAGTAGGTATTGAAGTGACACATGATTAATTTGCACAACATTCACATATATTGATAAAGCATAAACTTTATACAAGATACATTATTCTCGGGTCTCCGAGAAGTCGTGCTCATGTCGTCACTACCTATACATACGCTACTGTCTACACGACGTGTCACTGATACAAAAGTTGGGTTACACCACTCTAGCTGCCCTACTTGGCAACTGTAACCCCCTACTCGGAGTAGAACTCGACCTCCTGCGGGTCGTCCTCCTCTGGTACCTCTGCTGGTGGCTCTGGATCTACCACCTCTTCTCCCATCTCGGGTTCTCCCATTGCTGGAAGGCCCAAGACTACCGGTATGCCCAATACCGAGGTACGAGGTCCTGCAATGCATGCACCTCGTCCATAGCCTGGTTGTAGTCCTCTTCCCAGCCTTACCCTTCCTCAATAGCTTCGTCTCGCTCTTGAGTAAGGTCCTCGTTCTTCTGGGTCAGATTCTATACCAGTTCTTGCAACGCCGCGATGTCGACACGGCTCTTCTTCTTTGCCTTCTTCAGACGATGCAACAGATTGTGCTGTTCATTCAGTCGCTTGATCGTCGGAAGGAGCACATTGCGGAGTGCGCTGTGAGCACTCTCGAAATGGTCTCCACGGCTCGTGCTCTCCTTGAGCTTTGTGGCGAGATGCTCCGTATGAACAGCTTGGCTGTCCATCACGGCATTTCTCGCCCTCATCTGGAGGCTGAGATTTGCCTCCGCGGGGTTGTACCTTGGGCAACTCGGGTCCGTTGCCTCCAGGTACCTCTCTTCCCACACATGCTGAGCCCATCCCTCCACCGGAACGAGCGCGTATGGAGTGCCCTCCATAGCCTGCACGTGTAGTTGGCAGAAACGTGACATGGTGTCACGGGCTGCCACTTGCCACATCCCTTCCGGTTGCCTACCTCTCACCGTAACGGTGAACGGCACCCAACCGGGTGGCGTAGGTCCTGCAGGGACTTCAACATGTATTGTCCACGTCTTGTTCCCCTCTTCGCCTTCTTCCTTGGCGAAGTACTGCGGCATCTGGTTGTACCCGAAATATTGAAGCATATGCCTCAATGCTTCCGGATAGCCGCTGTGGTGAGAACAGTGAGATACCACCCACCCGTTCTCCAACTGTTTGTCTGCTGTCATCTGTAAAAATATATTTGAGGAATGTCAAATACTTATTTAAACAGTAAACCGTTGAGCTATAACATAAGGCATTTTATTGAACCCATAAAACTTGAAATCATAGTTCAAATTTAAACAAATTTGACTGCTGATCTGCTGTCCAACATGACAGCCCTGACCAGTTTCCATTTCAACCTGATTTAGGCCATGTTAAAGGCAAAACCAATTCTGGAGCTCAACATCAAAGTTAAAGCTAACTCCAATAGCTTTCCAGAAAGTATTTGCTTGGCCTAATATCTGTCATGGTTCAAAAGTTATGAGATGTCAAAGTTAACAGAATTTCTGGAGAAAATTGGACAGCACCTCCCTGCTTTATGTACTGATTTAATCTAAGAATTCCAGTTAATTCTGTTCGTAACCTGACAAAACTTTATGTTACAAAGTTGTAACCCATCTCATAAGCTTTCCAGAACTACCTCATTTTCTATTATTGGATTTTTATGCAGGAAGTTATACTCAATTTACAGAGAGTTTACAGAGAGTGTTTGCTCTGCCCTGTTTTCTTGACAGTTTCAACTCTACTGCAATTTTCGACTGGTTAAGGGATGAAACACCTCTGGACCTCAACAGAAAAGTTGTAAAGCTCTTCCAAATCTTTCCAGAAATATATCATATGACCCCAACCTCGAAAGAACTCAACCTCTAACCTCTGATTAACTTCAGCCTTGATTCAGCTGAAAACAGAGTGCTCTGTCCTTAACAACCTATAAGCTGAAAACTTGTTAACTTTGAATATCCTGTTCAAGGGAAGGAGTTACATCAAGTTTTAGTGCCTTGGATCAAAACCTTCACGTTTTAAATGAAGTTGTTCATTTAATGGTGTGTGACGTCGATGCGTCTCCAGATTATGTCGGTACTACGTCCTCACAAAGAAAAACCTATACCGGACTTAGCCGACTTCGTTAGTTCAGTGGCACTAAACGTCACTCGCACACAAATACTATACGTCTACCGTTTCGTGGTTAGACTACCTGCAGAAACTCAAACAATTGTCAGACTCGGCTGCACACCGAGTCCGGTATCCATACGGTTCGTACACCCGGCCGTCATCACTCACACGGATGTTCTCAAGCCAAACACGCCTTGAGTTACGTGTTCATATTTCAGACCACGTGACGGGGTCTCCCAGATTGCACCACGCACGCCAGAGACAGACGTTGCTCGAATATCCTAAACGACATGAAGAGTCGTAGAGGATACTAAAGCGGGTCGGGTTACCTGCCACCCGTGGGGCTCCACCCTTCAGCTTGTGCGCACTGGTGGACAGCGCATACGTGCACCCCCAAGACATAAACGTCCCGAGATGCACGATTTCCGACATAGACAAATAGTTTAGTATGCCACTTTCTATACACTAATAACATCCTTATACGGGCTACTAACTCGTTCCTCACGGGATTTTTGAAAAAGATGACCTTTTAGTGCGTTAAACCTCAAGCGAGCTCTGATACCAACGCTGACACGACCCCACGGTCTTGTCGAGCCAGGATCACGCTGAGGGGTGCTGCGTTGCACAGCACCGAATAACACACATCAAAGGTACAAAGCGGAAGCAAAACTTTTATTACATAAAGTGGTTTATGAACATTTTTACATCAAAATAAGTCCAGTCCACACTCACGGGCGTAGACTACGCACCAAGTTCACGTCCAGCCCTTGAACGTGTCCTTGCTGGCACACACGCACACTAACTCTGTGGTGTGCACGACTCCCACTCGACGGGGTTCCCCTCCTGGGGTTCAGTCTCCTCTTCGGGAGTCCCTTCCTCATAGAACCCTGCAAAAGCTTCAAACACAAGCAGTGAGCACGAAGGCTCAGCAAGTCTGACCCGTCTCACCTAAACATGGAACTTCTACATGAGGGGTGATGGGTTACATGAGGTAAAAATCATTTGCAAGGACTCGCCTAATTAGTAGAACCTTACTTTCAAGTTTTAGCAGCAGGTTGTGGAGAACCTTACGCTAAGGCACATGAGAGAGCCGCAATCAAACAAGAAACACATTTCTCTCATGCACTTTCCCAAAGTTGAAAGTAACTTTAATTAGCTCTAAACTATGACAAATCATTAACAATCAAAGTCCATCTTTCAATCAGCTACATTTTAACATGTAACTAGCCTGTTCTTTCTACGTCACGGTACAGTGAACAAGTGGTACTCACTGACCACGAGGGATGGCGATTATAATCGATTTACACCTGCAGGGTTACCCGAACAACACGTCACATACACCCGTACTAGATGTTGCCTACAGCAACCATCACGGACGCCGTACGCAACCACCTTTCACCCGTCAGCCAAATATTGAACCGGTCCCGTCCTCCCGAGCAAGAGGTCTCTGCACACGCATCTCAGTGCCGCCAGCCGATTTACACCTCAAGCTCTCAACCTACCCTCTGAACGACAGGCAATGCCTCAATACCCAGCTACCCGAGTTACATCAGTTTCCCGGTTCTCATATAGACGGTAGGTCTTCGGTACTGTTCTAGCTTGTTCAACAGGCCCACACACGGCTCGGTCCTCAATCGACACAAGCGGAGCTACAGCACACAGGCCCCAAAGTCCTGCTGCCCTTACTCTCCGCTCGGTCTCATCTTTCTTGCCATGTGTATCATGTGCTATCTCTACCCGAGTCGAGTGTCTCTAGCCTATGCTCGCGAGTAGTTCCAACTACTCGACTTGTACCGAATCCTACACTATCTTAGCATTGCAGTAGCTAACGGGGTTTGCAATCCTAAACCCAACCCATGGTTTTCTTGGCTATGCAGTTGGGTTTCCAAACAAGACTCTAATGCAAGAAATAAGGTATTCAAGTATGTGCTCAAAACAATAAAAACTTGTAAAAAGGTTGATGCAAACCGGAGCTTGCCTTGCTTCTCTTGGTCGTAGGCTAGCTGCTCCTCCAGAGTAACGAAGTTTAGGACTTCGGGTTCCTCCTCGACCTTAGCGACTACATGATAGAAGAAGTACATGTATCAATTTAAATGCATTTGTATTAAGTTTGAACTTGTGAATTCTATAACTCTTACTTAGACAGACCCAATGACTGTGAAACTTTTACTGTGGCTTGGTTACAACCTAAACAGAGATTTGGTCAAGTTTTAGTTGCAGCAAAGCTCATTGGAGCCTTCCACAACTAATTATGTACTTGACCTTAATTGAAGGCTCTTAGGGTGTTCTAAGGACTTTCATGAAACAAACTATGACTTTCTGAAAACTAGATTTTCAGAGAGTTCTAATGGAGTTGGTCTCACTTAATTTGAAGGTTTCTAGCTAAAGATATGAGCTAAACAATTTCAGAGAAAATTCTGAAAACGTTTCTGAACATTTTCTATTTTCTCTGGAACAGTTCCACTAATCACACCATTAGGTGGATCAACTGAGCACAAATGGATCTGAAATTTTTATGGCAGTTCAGGGTTATTCTGGTGAACACTCCAGCAAAATTTCAGGATTTTCCTCCAAAGGATTCTCCAGTTAAAATTCCAAACTGTTTAAATTTTGATGAATTAATTCTGGAGAATTAAGGATTTTCATGAAGTGAAACTTGATTTGCTCGAAAGTGCTCAGACAGCTGAATCCAACAAAATTTGGTTCACTCGATTTGGAGCTTTCTAGCCAAAGTTATGAGGATTTGAAGTTTGAAGGAATTCTGAAAATCGGGGGAAAAGTTTAAACTCGCGGGTGGGCCCTGGGGACACGCGTCGCACATTGAGGCGTCGGCACACCGTGGTATGCAGGGTTCCTGCTTGCCATCACAACAGATCCCGGCCACACCCGATCCCGGTTTGAATTTTGAGCCACTGACGCGTGGGCCAGCCGGCTTCGTCTTCCTCCCGACGCCCGCGCTCTGCCGCCGGGGTATCTCGCCGGAGAGCTCGCCGGTGGCTTCTGTAAAGCTCCAAACTTCACGATTTTGTCCACCTCTACCTATTTCCATTCGGGGAACAGGATTCTTGGGTCAGCTCGCCATGAAAATGGCCGCCACATGGTCGGCGACGAGCAGCAGCCTCGGGAGAACTTCGGTCGCGTTGCCCATCCTCCCTAGCACCTAACCCGATCGAGCTAAGGGTCGTCGAGCATCAGTGGACCATAGAAAAGGTCGACATGAGCTCTACGGAGCTCGGGAAGGGCTGTGTTGGGCTGTCACTGTGCGACCTAGGCCAGAAATCAGGATTTCTACTAAAACTTGAAGAACAGCGGTTTCCCTCCTCGGTTCTTCATGGTTTCTGCTCCTATGGACCAGCACGGGCTACTAGAAGTGATCCTCTCCATGAGAGGATGAGTGATGCAGTGTGGCTTACGAATTTCTCGGATCGGTACCGACCTCACTTTTGCACACCGTCGCGAAAACATGAAATTCCGGCCTAAGCAGTGTTTGTCACGCCGCCAAAGCTTGCAGAAATGAAAGAGGGGTTGGAGGCGAAACTCTTTTATGTTCACAGCTCAGTGAACGGTGGGCTGTGGTGGCCGGAAGGACGGTTCCCGGAGCGGCGGCTCGAGCTGAACCCGCAGAGAAAGGATCGCCGCGGTGGAGCTCGGGGAAGACTGCGCAGGGTCTGGAACCGATGCGAAGGTGTTGAAGCTGGCTTGGCGCACCTGGTGCTGGTCTCAGATCGCCGGAAGGGTCACTGGATCGGCCGGGCGACGAGGAACCGAAAGTTCACTCGGGCGGCGAGGTGCTTCGGCCTTTTGGGTGGAAATGCGACGAGGCAGCGGTGGAAGACACCAGTGACCGCTCGGGCGGGTAGATAAAGACCCCGAGAGTCGGTTCCGCGGCTGAGATTGGCAAGCAGCTGGTGGATTCACCGTGGCGGCAGCTCGGGTCAGCGCAAGAACCCGAGTGCAGAGTTCAGTCGGCTGGGTTCTCTTCAGAGGCTGACCAGTGGGTCCCACCCGGGGTTTTAACCTCTGAAATTCACTCCTAATCACTGTTGTAAACATTGAGCCCCAAAATACCCATGGTGATTCAAATTATTCACCCATGAGCCATTTGAATTGATTATGATTCAAATTGGGTTTGGTTTGAATGAATTTCAGCACATGTTCAGTTTGAAATTCAAATAATGTTTGAATTTGCCCCACTTAGCTCATGTCAAGATCACCTCCAAATGGAGTGAAAATTGGTGTGTGAGCTCACAAAAATGTGCTGAATAAGAATATGCCTCCCACTTTTGAATTCATGGGATAAAAACAGTTTGAATTTAAAAATATGGTTTCAAACTGCCCTCTTTCTAGCTATACCCAAAATGACCTCAAAGAAGTTTTGAATTTGGGTGAAATTTGGCATGGACATCCTTAGCAATGTGTAGGAGTTTTCATATGCCCAGCCCCTCTATATCACATGTGGGAAATACCACTTTTGGAATATGTGAGTTTGTTCTCTAATGATCATGTTGATGGTGGTTACTTGCTCTTCATTTGTGTTCATCAACTTTCCTCAAATGAGGTGTGTGTGTATGGTGATGAACACTTCAAATATGTGTAAAAAACTGAGGCCCTTACAAGCTGTCTATGACGAGCTGCAACAACAAGGTTTCGAGATCCAAGAGCAACCGGAACCGCAGGAACAAGGCAAGTGCCCCTTGACCATATTGATCCTATGTTTTAGAAAACTGTTTTGTTTGCGAAAAGGTGTGTGTGCTGAGTCAAACATCATGGGAAACCCTTTTATAGGAGTTTACTAGTTTTGTCAAACCACCCTCGTCACCAGGGAAGTTTATGAGTCAGGTATGGTGTTTACTTTTTGCTTCGCTGAGTCCACGGGATTTTGGGAAGCGAGATAGATGTGTCTAGCTAACTGCACTCATAATGATAATGAGAATTTGATGTTGTTAATGAACATGGATCGGAGGGAGACCTAGGCAAGCCTGGGTTTGTGAATGAGGTAGCATGAGATGGTGGTTACTTGTCGTAGATCTAAGTACCGGTTCATGCCAGCCATGCTAGGATAACAGTGCCACCACAAGGACAAGTATGGGTGCGGCTTAGCTGAGTAATTAGGTCAGTTACTTGATTGTTATGGACCGTGGAAGGCGCGGCGAATGGGAGTCGAGTGAGGACTGCCCTGGGAACTGCATGGCACAAGAGGGGGCCTGTGGGTGGGAGAATTGGAGATTCTAGCCTGCCAGTGAAACCTTAGTGAGTCCATACATCTAGTAACCCCTTTGTAAAGGCTATTTTGTGATCTCTTGACCATACACCGATGGTTGTGTACTGGTATAATGGAGGTTCTGCAGTCGTCGACGGGTGACGAAATCACAAACTTGTGGGTAAAGTGGTACAAACTCTGCAGAGTCTAAAACTATCATGATAGCCGAGCTTACGGTCATGAGCGCCTGGACAACTCACATGATTAGTTGGGATGGATTTTGGGATGGTTATGGTTATGGTTTGGTTTGGTTTTTGGGACTATTGATAAGATTGTTGCGAATACGAGATGGTATTCGTGAGATGGTAGCGAATATGAGAAGGTATTCGTGAGCAAAGTTGAGAAAGATTAATGTCTGGTTGAGACATGGGAAGTGATGAAACATAATGGAGGTATGTTGGTATTTTAGTACATGATTGGGATTACATTCACTTAAAGTTAAGTTGCTGTTTATATCATGTTTTGAGAAATAACTTTGCTTTCTGCAATAAGCCTTTTTATACCTACCTTGTTGTGAGTTACATATCATATTTTCCCGCACTTCCTGAGTACATCATTGTACTCAAACTTGCATTATTACTTCATCATCAGCAACAGGAGAAGAATAATATGAAGACCAAGTGGAGCATTAGGCGTGTAATCTGTCCTCAACCTTGCCTGTGGGGGATGGAGTAGAGATGGAGCTGCTGCTGCTGCTTAGATTGCTTCCGCATTAGTTAGAAGACTTCCGCTGCTAGAATAAAGACTTCCGCTGTTAGATTAAGACTTCCGCTGTTAGCATGAGACCAAGACTCATGAGACATTGTAATAAAACCCTGTTATTCGTGGTAATATATATTCTGAATTCAGTTTGTGGAACATATGTGCATGTGTGATGAACATCCTGGGCACACATATGCATCTGTTCTCGGTTCCGTGGTTTTCCACAGAATTGAGGGCGTCACATTAGTCCACAGGTAATGTTGCCAAGTTTGTAGAACTCGCACTAAGGCATACAATTCCTTATCATAAGTAGAATAATTCAGAGAAGGACCATGCAATTTTTCACTAAAGAATGCAACGAGTTTACCTCCTTGTATGAGAACACCAATGCCGCTTGCATCACATTCTAGCTCAAATGTCTTGTCAAATCAGGAAGTTGTAGCAATGATGCTTGTGTAAGCTTTGATTTGAGAACATAAAAAGCTTGTTGCTGCTGTTTGCCCCATCGAAACTGCACTCCCTTCTTTGTCAGTTCATGGAGAGGTGCTGCAATGGTGCTGAAATCCCGCACAAAGCGTCGATAAAAACCTGCAAGACCAAGAAAACTACGCACCTGCGTGACGGTCGATGGATTTTTGCCAGCTAGTGATCGCCACAATTTTTGCCTCAACCATCTCAATTCCCCGCGATGAAACGACATATCCAAGAAACGAAACTCGATTGGTGCAAAAGACGCACTTTTCGAGGTTACCAAACAAATGTGCATCTCTCAAGACATTGAAAACAGCACGTAAATGATTAAGATGTTCGTCATATGACTTGCTGTAAATGAGGATATTATCGAAGTAAACCACCATAAATTTTCCAATAAAATCACGTAAAACCTCATTCATTAATCACATAAAAGTGCTAGGTGCATTAGTTAAACCAGAAGGCAATACGAACCACTCATAAAGTCCAAACTTGGTTTTAAATGCAGTTTTCAATTCATCTCCTAGTGCCATTCTAATTTGGTGGTAACCACTACGCAAGTCAATTTTTGTGAAAATAGTAGCACCACTCAATTCATCAAGCATGTCATCTAAGCGAGGAATAGGATAACGATATCGAATGGTGATGTTATTTATCGCTCTACAATCAACACACATGCGCCAGCTACCATTTTTCTTAGGAACCAAAAGAACAGGAACAGAACAAGGACTAAGACTTTAACGAATATACCCGCGGTTCAAAAGATCTTGAACTTGTCGCTGAACTTCCCTTGTCTCTTCCAGATTCGCCCTGTACGCAGGCACGATTTGGCAAACTTGCCACTGGAATCAAGTCGATCTTATGTTCAATGCCCCTCATAGGTGGTAATCCAGGGGGTATCTCGGGGGGAAACACATCCGCAAAATCCTGCAAAAGGTTAGCAACAGCAGGGGGCAATGCAATGGACACTTCATGAAGCGAAAACATGGCTTCTCTGCATACTAAAGCATAGTACATCCCCTTGGTATTAAATAAATCAGCAAGGTCAGATTTAGTTGTCAGCAGCGAAGGTGATTTTAACTTAATTACTTGCTGTTTTTAAGAGTCTAGTGATTTTGTTGCCTTATCATCACGTGTTTTACTTTTCTCCAAATGTACAATTTCAGCAGGAGTCATAGGAAGCAAAGTGATTTTCTTTCCATTATGCATCAGATTATATTTATTAGTTCTACCATGGTGAATAGCATCCGTATCAAATTCCCAAGGACGTTCCAACAAAAGAGAACAAGCATCCATAGGTACGACATCAAAATCGGCAAAATCATGGTAAGAACCAATCAAAAAATGTACTCTCGCTGTTTGTGTTACCCTAACCTTACCGCTGTTGTTGAACCACTGAATGTGGTATGGATGAGGGTGTGCTCTTGTTGTCAACCCAAATTTCTTGACCACATCCGTGTTCACCAAGTTATTGCAACTGCCTCCATCAATTATAGTGTGCACACGGCAGTCCTTGACGATGAGAAACATGTGAAGAATATTGTGTCGCTGTAGCTTGTCATCCGCCTCAACTTTGGAGCTCAAAGCACGCTGCACAATTATGCTTCTATAATTTTCCGTTGCTGCAGTACCAAGTACCTCTTCATCTGTGCTATAGTGGTCATCTTTTGGTCCTGCAACGTTAGTAGCAAGAGAATATTCATCTTCAACATCTGAAGTACTATCATACCCGCCATCATCTCGTGCTACGTATGCTCGTTTGCTAGGGCAATCTTTCATCACATGACCAACTCCCTGGCAGCGGTGACACTTAATGTTGGAAGTTTGACTCGTGGAAGGAGTCGAAGACGTAGGCTTGAACGGTGTCGTCTTGCTGCCCTCCGTTGCGCGAGGAAATGGAGCAGTAGATGAAGTTCGTTGGTCACCATTGGATGGTGTAGTGGAAGTAGGAAAACTCAAAGATGGTGCTGTTTTGGATGGTGTATATGTCGAACGCGGTGTAAAGGTGCTCCTCGTGCGTTGGTGCTGCTGCTGTTGGCGGCCCTGCAATTCTTTTTCTGCCAACATAGCCAGCTGAAATAATCTGTTAACAGTATCATATTCCTTATAATCAACAATGTACTAAATTTCACGCCTCAACCCCCCATAAAAATGAGCTATTTTATCATCCATGCCCTCTACTACTCCACAGCGCAACATACCCTTTTGTAACTCTTGATAATACTCCTCTACGGACATGTTACCTTGGTCTAAGCGCTGCAATTTTTTGCGAAGGTCCCGCTGAAAAGAAGGAGGAACAAAACGACATGCATAGCTTCCTTTAATCTATCCCATGTTGGAGGATCAGTTCTAGTTTTAACAAGTTCATTCCACCATATGATAGCAAAATCCTTAAACTCACTAGTGGCTTGACGAACTCTATGTTATTCAAGAACAAGGTGGGCATTAAATTTCTGCTCTACTGTCATCTCCCAATCAAGATATGCCTCAGCATCATAAGCACCAGAAAAAGAGGGTATAGTAAATTTGACTTTAGCAAAAGGATCATCAAGAGGGCGATTAAAATTGTTATGACGATCATTGTAATTATAATGATTATTACCTCCCATACCTCGTAGATAAAGAGGAAGTCGTGGTTGATTGTTATGATCTTCCATATTATAAGCACCGTCTTCACGATCTTCAGCGAGAGGCAGCCGCGCCTCAAGAGTATCCATCCGAACAACAAGATCAGCAAGTTGGCGATTCAAGGTCGTCAATGACGCCTCTGTCGATGCTTGGGTTTTGGTGAACATATCTGTCATTTCCCTCATCATGTCACACAACTCAGCATGTTGAACACATTCATCATCTCTTTTATCTTCTACCATTGTTAGTAGTAAATAAAAGACAACAAAAACATGTTATCCCTATCAACTACAAAGGATAGTGGCAATGTGAAAAGTGGAAGGAAGGAAACAATCTGTCTCTCTATCTAAAGCGTCTTACCACGTTCTTACACGTGTTCTTAATGATACAGCAGGTGGTAAACGGTGGACGGTGAGAACCAATGAAACGTGGAGTGATTGCAAAGGTACCTGTTCTGCTCAAGAGGAAAAGTGGAGCTTGATGGCACAATATGGTGGCTAATAAGCAAAAAAAATCGTTAACAGCAAACAAAGTTGAATAAGTATTCAATGTATGAACTGTTGCTGGTTAACAAGTGTTCTAGGCCTAGCACAATACAAGGCAGTAGAAAGGCAAATAGAAAATCAGGAAGATATAACCAACAAGTACAGCACAAGTGTATAGGCCAACTGTTTTCAAGTGTGTGCTGTCAATGCTTTAATATCTGTGCTCTCTTCACTATTTTTTCTTTTATTTTTTAATATTTTTTCTGATATTTTTGTTTACTCGAGAGCGCGAAAATAGAAAGCACAAAACTTTGCAGCTCAATTGGATGTAAGATATGGCCTATAGAAAATCAGGAAGATTCTTTAAAATTAGGGCTGAAACTTTGGAGGCCAGATAGTCTATCTTCCAAGGGGAATTTGGCCAAACAAATTTCGCCGAACACGGTGAAGCGGTGGAAAATCAGTTGTGAAATTTTGAGTAGATCAATTTGAAAAAAAATCTGCCCGATTTCGAGTTCGTATGCAAAAGTTATGGCCGTTTTAAGGTAGGCTACCCGAGTTACTGTTTTTTTGTTGATTCAACCTCGGCTTTGAAAAAGATCTCGCAATTGGCTGTGAAAAACAATTGGAATTTAGCAACGACGAATGATGGGATGTTGTGTGATAAATCAAGGAGGACTGGCACAATGGTTTGTTACCTGTTCTAGGGCTGGCGATGCAGGGGTTCACGCAAGGCGGCTAGCTAGGGCAAACCGATGATCTTGTTGGCTCGGTTTGTTGTTTAGGGATTATGGAATAGGTGAGCAGCAAGAAAAACAAGGAAGAAAAATGATAACTACGACCCAAAAACACAATGCTAAACCAGCAACGAGACTCGACCACACGAATGCAACTGAACAATGCAAACTGAAAAACAAAACTTCCAGGCACTATGGTCTAGGAATCGGTAAACACGATATGATTTTTTGTGGCTTTTTCTGTGGACTCTAGGTATGAAAAACAAAAACTAATCTATTGGGAAATCAAAGTACCTCACGGGCAACCTGAAATCTGATACCAAATGATGAGTGGTTTAGGCCCGGTCTTCCGAAAGGTAGGTCGATTGAGGTGGAGAACACGACGTTGATGATCAGCGGCACTCGAGCAGTTCGAACACCCCTGCAATCACTACACCACTGCTCCGTTGGTTATCAACCATGCAGCACATGCTTGACCTTGCCAAGAAGGCTAATCCCTGCAGGTGCAACCGAGAACACGGGCAAGAACGTAGAAGACGTGATCTGAAAATCACGAAGTTGGGGTTTCACAAAAAACCATAGAACGTCGGCTGTTTATATGAGCAAAACCCACCAAATATGGCCGTCGGCTGCAGTATTTAAAGGCTAGGCTTCATCCATAAAACCCTTAGACGCGTCCCTAATGGACTCATACGGGATACAAGGCCCAAAAGCCCAATACGCTGGTGCAACATTGGACAGAACTCCGAATTCGACTTGTTTAGACAATTCCCAATGACTCCTGACTAATTTTAATGTGGGACCAGAACCATTGGAAATTTTATCTTCTCATCTTTCCATGCATATGTAGAACGTCAAAAACGGAGTCCGTATGCATCCTGGGCGTCCGTTTTAAGATGGACTGCTCCTGAACTCCGAGTTGAACTCGAGTCCGAGTTTGCGACTGTTTTCATCAACTTGTGGACGTCCCATCTGGTTCTCCACGTCCCCAAATCCTCCTCCCTTTACTTGTTGATCATGTCCATGGTTCCTAATAACAATTAAATCATTAAATAACAATCCATTCTCAAACTCACATGGGTAGGAAGTTAGGAACGAGTTCACCTGCTGATTTAGTAACCGTGCTCATGCTCTTGTGATTGGTCCATGTGTATCAATGTGAGTATCCACTGTTCTGATATCCTCATCACTAAATAAATTGTGAGTTATGCTCTGTCAAAGTCCAGCAAAGTTCCTGCCAGAAACAGAGCACTCTGTTTTTCAAGTCCCTTGGGATGAACTACTCCAATTTTGAGTTTCACTCCAAAACCAGAGTCCTAGGAACTAAAATTAGTTATATTATCTTCTTTCCAAAGTGGTTTTAATGCAATCATAATTCTCATATGTTGGTACTACGTTCATCACAACATGGAAAATCCTCACCGGATTATACAGGCATATACGACTCAAACCGTGGCACTAAAAACGGTATCTCGCAAACGTGTGCTACACGAAATACGTAACGTGGTTAGCACCTGTAGAAGAAAACTCAATAATGACACACTCAAATGGTTTGTCATTTTAGACAGGTCCGTAGTTGAAATTAAATACATACGCCCGTATCATTGCCATACGGTCGTCCTTGAGTGAAGCCACGTCTCAAGGTATATGGCCGGGTTATTCACCACCCGACGGAGGGCTCCACACCTTTGCAATCAAGCACACCAGTGGACCAGCGTTTTTGTATACCCCATAGAACATAAAAAGTCTTAGAGCTCATACTTCATGTTACACCACACGATGGGGTCTCCTCCTCTTGCCCCTGGGTTTGCGCACTAGAGGCTAGTGCCGTTCATATGTCTCTAAGACATGAAGAGTCTTAGAAAACATATTCACTTTCCGCTCGTCACCGAACGGAACATATCATGCTACGTTCCTCGCATGAGTGTAACACCCTAAATTTTGTAATTCATGCATGTATACAGAATTCATGTAGAGAAAACATTTTTAAAGAAGAGGAAACAGAGAAAGAATCAGAAAGATAGCTAAAAAGAGCCAAATCCAGTTCGCTGAGGAGCGCCGTAGACACTTCCCGCGGCCCGCTGGTCACGTGGCGCCTTCGGAGCTCATCCCTGCGGTGGTGGAGAGGTCCGCCGCTAACTGGCCACGTGGCAGGCTCGGAGCTTGCTTCTGCGGAAGGGGCGAGGTCCGACCTCGTGGGACACGTGTTGCCCCCGGAGCTAGCCTTTGCGGAGGAGCGAGGCCAGCCCCGCAGGACACGTGTCACCTTCAGAGCTAGTCACTGCGGAGAAGAGGGAGGTCCAACCCACGTGACATGTGTCGCTCTCGGAGCTCGTCTCCGAGAGGTCCGGCCCTGTTTCACACGTGTCGCTCTCGGAGCTCACCTCCAAGAGGACCGACAGTACTGAACACGTGTCATCCTCGGAGCTCACCTCCGAGGAGAAGGTCCCGATGGACACGTATCATCCTCGGAGCTCACCTCCGGGAGGTCCGACACTGCTTGACACATGTCGTTCTTGGAGCTTACCTCCGGGGAGAAGAGAGGTCCGACGCAGTTGGACACGTGTCGATCTCGGAGCTCATCTCTGGTCAGAAAGGAGGTCCGGCACTAACACGTGGCACTCTTGGAGCCACCTCCGAAGAGAGGGGAGGTCTGGCACTGATACGTGGCGTACGCGGAGCTCGTCTCTGAAAAGAGGCGAGGTCCCGACCCACCAGACACGTGGCGCACGCGGAGCTCGCCTCTGAGGGAGAGGGAGGTCCTCGCCCGCCAGGACGCGTGGCGCAACCAGAGCTCGCCCCTGCGGAAAAGGGAAGCCCAGGCCCCCACTGGACACGTGGAGCCTTCGGAGCTTATCTCTGCGGAAGGATGAGGTCCTTAAGCGGTTTTTGCCCTGTGCGCGAGCGCCCGATACAAAAGAAAACCGACACGATTTCTTCTACGATTGATACCGCACCAAAACTATTGAAGATAAGTTGTTAAGATCCAAACACCAATCAAATAGGACTCTTATTTGAAATCCAATCGGAATAGGACTCTTCTTTTTCCGGTTATAAATAGAACCCGAAACACCCCCTTGGCCGTAACACCTTTTCAAGTCGACGACTTAGAGGCCCTAACCCCAAACTCGCTGAGTTAACCCCCTTCATCGGAGTTCAACCACCGGTGAGACCGCCGACGAACCCCGTCACGTTCACCGTCGCCGGAAGAGAGCCGATGAACTGTCTTGCTGCCATTCCTAGGAGGAAGGCCGAGGTAGATCTTTGTTACCACCTTACGACATCATCGCGGTTTTCTTTGCATCTGTTTCTTCGATCCCTTCGAACAGAAGCTTTTTCGTGTGGACAGATCACGTGTTGATCGGTTTGATCTAGATCTTGAAACAAGATCATCACCACGTCCACATTTGATCTTTATACCCTTGATCACCGTAAAATACAAAGCAAGCCCATTAAAACATGCAAGAACACGTACAAACTGATCTAATAAAAACAGCACCATAGGATTAGCATGCATATGAACCATTGCATCTTGGGTAGAGTTTGTGCATGATGATTGATTGCCGTAAACATTATATGTGCACGATTGTGAGTAGAAGGACAAGCCCAGGGAGCTATCTATGAAGGACTACAGCACCCGAACTTCGAGACAAGTGAACAACCAGAGCCACAGGAACAAGGCAAGTGCCCCTTGACCATATTGATCCCATGTTTTTGGAAACTGTTTTATTTGTGAAAACTGTGTATGCTGAGTCAACTCGATGGGAAACCCTTTATTAGGAGTTTACTAGTTTTGTTAACCTCCCTTGTCGCCGGGAAAGTTGATGAGTCGGGTATGGTCATTTTTTGCTTTTGCTTCGCTGAGTCCACGGGATATGGGAAGCAAGATAGTATGTGTCTAGCTACTGCACTCATAATGTTAATGAGAACTTGATGATAATGAACATGAATGGGGGGGGAGATCTAGGCAAGCTTAGTTCGTAGATGTGGTAGAATGAGATGGTGGTTACTTGCTGTAGATCTAAGGACTGGTTTATGCGAGCACATGCCAGGAATACAGTGCCACCACAAGGCCAAGTATGGGTGCGGCTTAGCTGACTAATTAGGTAAGTTGCTAGATTGTTATGGACCGTGGAAGGCACGGGGAATGGGAGTCGAGTGAGGACTGCCCTGGGAAATGCATGGCACAAGAGGGGGCCCGTAGTTGGGAGAATGGTGATTCAAGCCTGCTGGTGAAACCTTAGTGAGTCCATACATCTAGTAACCCCTTTGTAAAGGCTATTTTATGATCTCTTGGCCATACACCGATAGTTGTGTACTGGTATAATGGAGGTTCTGCAGTCGTCGATGGGTGACAAAATCACAAACTTGTGGGTAAAGTGGTGCAAACTCTACAGGGTATAAAACTATCATGATAGTCGTGCTTCCGGTCACAAGCACCTGGCCAACTTCCATGATTAGATGTGATGGTTATTGGGATGGATGGTTTGGTTTGGTTATTGGTTTGGTTATGGTTTAATCATTGAGGTCTGGTTTCGGGACTGTTGAGTCTTTGTAATGAAATTGGAACTGTTGAGACGTGATAATGAGCTTTGGTCTCGGTTATGAGATGAAATTGAATATGAGATGAGATGGTCATGAATATGAGATGGTATTCATGAGCATGAGAAAAAGTTGAGAGATAAATGTCTGGATGAGACATCAAAAGTGGAGAATCATGATGGAGGTATTTTGATGTTTTAATTGGATATATGATGGGATTAAATTCACTTAAAGTTAGTTGCGGTTTTATCATGCTGTGAAATAAACTTTGCTTTCTGCAATGAGCCTTTTTAAATGCTACCTTGTTGTAAGCTACGTATCATATTTTCCGCACTTGCTGAGTACGTCATGTACTCAAACATGCATTATTACCTCATCATCAGCAACAGGAGAAGAGTACTTCGAGGACCATGTGGAGTACTAGGCGTGTGATCTACCGTTTAGTTCCTTCCGCTATCGTTTAGAAGACTTCCGCTGCTAGAATAAATTAGAGACTTGTGAATGAGACCTTTAGTCTTTGTAACAATGTACTTAAACCCATTTATTCATGGTTATATTTTGAATTCAGTTTGTGGATTACATGTATATGTGTGATGAACATCCTGAGCACACATATGCATCAGCTCGGTTCCAGGGTTTTCAGAACCAGGGCGTCACAGATTGGTATCAGAGCCACGTTGACCGTAGGTCGCTAGCCTAGGTAAAGGTCACAGATTGGCATTAGAGCCACGTTGACCGTAGGATGCAAGCCTAGGATGCATAGGTTAGCATTAGAACCACATTGACCGTTGGGTGCAAGCCTAGGTAGAAGTCACAGATTGATCACAGATTGATATCACCCCAAACCACATAGTACCCCCATTAAGCTTGAATGGGAGTGGTGGAAACTTTTGTGATGATTGCTTGTGTTTGTGTGCTGGTGTGAGTTGTGGGATGCTTCAGCGTTGTCCATATCCACCCATAAGTAGAGAGATGTGAGATGCTTCGGCATGTGTTCACATCCTCATATAAGTAAATATATTTAGTCCATCCACCTTGATGCATATAGTTAGGGTGGATCAATCTAAATTTCTAACTTCTATTCTACCGAACTCTCTCACACAGATGGTGAGAGAAAACGCCGGCCGTCAAAGGAGGAACGTCCGTGGCAACCAAGAGGATGACCACGTTGAGGTTCCTGAGAATGCTGACCCCGGGGCTGGTGCAAACAACTTGGAACGGTTGATGGCTATGCAGAACCAGCTCATGCAAACAATGATCCAAACTTTGGTCAGCTGCAAGCTAACAAAAACAACCCCGTTCCTGCACCTCCGCCACCACCACCACCGCCGGCTCATAACCGATTGGGAGAGTTCATGAGGACTCGACCCCCTACCTTTTCACAAGCTAATGACCCCATGGAGGCCGATGACTGGTTGAAGTCCATGGAGAAGAAGCTTGCCATAGTTTAGTGCAATGATCGAGAGAAAGTTCTCTTCGCATCGCACCAACTTATGGGAGCAGCCGCTGACTGGTGGGACGCTCTATGCAATGCTCATGTCAACCAGGAGACTATAACTTGGGCAGAGTTCAAGGAGAGCTTCCGCTCTCACTACGTCCCTGTTGGAGTCATGATGCTCAAAAGACAAGAGTTTGAAGGTCTCCGCCAAGGCAGGAAAAATGTGAATGAGTACCTCAACAAGTTCACGCAACTGTCACGGTATGCCCCCGAAGATGTCAACTCGGACCAACGGAAGCAGTATTTGTTCATGAGAGGGTTGAACAATGAGATCCAGGTTCAGCTCCTCAACAATGACTATGCGAGCTTCCAGAAGCTAGTTGACAAAGTCATAGTGGTTGAGAGCAAGATCCGAGAGATCGAGCAAGAGGGCAAAAGAAAGATGCCATACTAGCCACAAGGGAGCAACGTACGCCCCAGTTACATGCCCCCAGCTGCACCACAACATGGCTCGTCTACTTCCACTTTTCGCCCTAATCAACCATCACAGCAACGTCCCGTTGTGCAAGCACCTTGTGTGCCCTTGCCTCCGGCGCCTCGTCCTAACATGGGCGCCTATGCACAAAACCCCCGCCCCAACCTCCTCGCTGTCTTGGGCAACAAGGCATGCTTTGCATGCGGAGAGACGGGACACTTTGCAAGTCAGTGCCCGAGGAAAGTTTTGGGACAACCAAGCAACGCGCCCAAGCAAAACTCACGGCCCAACGGAGGAGCTACGCAAGGTAACCGTGGACAGCAGAACTACACTCGTGCCAACGTGAACCATGTCTCTGCTGAGGAAGCGCAACAGGCTGAGGATGTCATGATTGATATGTTCCTTGCCAACTCCAACCCAGCCACCATTTTATTTGATTCCAGAGCATCGCATTCATTCATATCATCCAAGTATGTTGCCAAGTATAATCTACCCATATCACACTTCAAATATACTATGTTAGTTAATTCTCCCGGTGGAGAGATGAGGACTAATATAGTATGTCCGAAAGTAAACCTTAAAATAAGGGGGGTAGACTTCCTTGCCAACCTTATTGTCTTGGATTCCGAAGGGCTTCATATAATACTTGGAATGGATTGGTTAAGCAAGCACAACGTAGTGATCCAATGTGCTGAGAGGAGCGTGCAGTTGACAAACGAGCAAGGTACCCGCATTAAGTTCGAGTCAGTCCAACCGGCAACCAAGAAGGCAACGTTGAACCATGTCAAAGAAGCAACATTGGATAGCATTCCGGTGGTTCAAGAATTTTTGGACGTGTTCCCTGAAGAACTTCCAGGTATACCACCTGACCGGGACATCGAGGTTGCCATTGATTTGGTACCCGGAACTGCACCTATAGCAAAGAGACCGTATAGGATGCCCGTTAATGAACTAGTGGAGCTCAAGAAGCAAATACAGGAGCAGCTAGAGAAGGGTTTTATACGACCAAGCTCGTCACCATGGGGAGCCCCTGTGCTCTTCGTAGACAAGAAGGATGGGACCCAAAGGATGTGTGTGGATTATAGGTCCCCCAATGAGGTGACGATCAAGAATAAATACCCGTTGCCCCGTATAGAGGATCTGTTCGACCAAATGAAGGGAGACTGAGTTTTCTCCAAGATTGATCTTTGGTCGGGATACTTCCAGCTAAAGATTAAACCCTCCGACATACCCAAGACTGCCTTTCGAATACGGTATGGTTCGTATGAATATACCGTTATCTCTTTTGGGTTAACGAATGCACCCGCATATTTCATGTACCTCATGAATAAGGTCTTCATGGAGTACTTGGACAAGTTCGTCGTGGTTTTCATCAATGATATCATGGTGTGACGCCCCTGTTATGAGAGAGAACCTCTCGGAACCGAGACTGATGCGTATGTGTGCCCAGGATGTTCATCACATATACACATATAATCCACAAACTGAATTTCAGAATAATACCATGAATAACAGTGTTTATTACAATGTCTCATGAGTCTTGGACTCATTCTACCAGCGGAAGTCTTATCTTAGCAGCGGAAATCTTATTCTAGCAGCGGAAATCTTTATTCTAGCAGCGGAAGTCTTCTAAACTATTGCGGAAGCAACTAAGCAGCAGCAGCGGCTCCATCTCTACTCCATTCCCACAGGCAAGTTGACGTTGGATCACACTCCTAGTACTCCACATGGTCTTCATAGTACTCCTCTCCTGTTGCTGATGATGTATGATAATGCAAATTTGAGTACATGACGTACTCAGCAAGTGCGGGAAAATATGATATGCAGCTTACAACAAGGTAGGTATAAAAAGGCTCATTGCAGAAAGCAAAGTTTATTTCTCAAAACACGATAAAAACAGCAACTTAGCTTTAAGTGAATATAATCCAACATGTATTTAGACACCAACATACCTCCATCATGCTCTATCACTTTCATGCTCTTCGAGACATTTATCTTTCTCAACTTTTCTCAAGCCCGTGAATACTATCTCGTATTCACTACCATCTCATGAATACCATCTCGTATTCACTTTTCATCTCATATTCAATTCAGTCTCATACTGAGACCAACGCTCATTGCCATGACTCAACAGCCATGCAACCAATCTCATTACCCAGACTCAACAGTCCCGAAAACCAAATCCAATGACCAAACCATAACCAAAAACCATAACCTCCCAATAACCATCCCATCTAATCATGGAAGTTGGCCAGGCGCTTGTGACCATAAGCTCGGCTATGATGATAGTTTTACACTCTGCAGAGGTGGCACCGCTTTACCCACAAGTTTGTGATTTCGTCACCCGTCGGTGACTGAAGAACCTCCATTATACCAGTACACAACCGTCGATTTATGGCAAGAGATCACAAAATAGGATTTACAAAGGGGCTACTAGATGTATGGACTCACTAAGGTTTCACCAGCAGGCTAGAATCTCTAATTCTCCCACCCACGGGCCCCCTCTTGTGCCATGCAGTTCCCACGGCAGTCCTCACTCGACTCCCATTCCCCGCGCCTTCCACGGTCCATAAGAATCTAGTAACTTACCTAATTACTTAGCTAAGCCGCACCCATACTTGGCCTTGTGGTGGCACTGTTATCCTGGCATGTGCTCGCATGAACCGGTCTTTAGATCTACGGCAAGTAACCACCATCTCATTCTATCTCATTCACAAACCAAGCTTCCCTAGATCTCCCTCCGATTCATGTTCATTAACATTAAGTTCTCATTATCATTACTCATACGAGTGCAGTTAGCTAGACACATTCTATTGCTTCCCATATCCCGTAGATTAGCAAAGCAAAAAGCAAAAATGACCATACCCGACTCATAAACTTCCCTGGAGACAAGGGTGGTTAACAAAACTAGTAAACTCCTATAAAAGGGTTTCCCATCAAGTTGACTCAAGCACTCACAATTTTCACAAACAAAACAGCTTTCAAAACATGGGATCAATATGGTCAAGGGGCACTTTCCTTGTTCTTGCGGCTTCTGTTGCTCTGGGATCTCGAAATCTTGGTTCTGAAATCCTTCGTAGATAGCTCCCTGAGCTTGTCCTTCTATTTATGATCACGCACATACAAGATCCATAGCAATCAATCATCATGCACAAACTTTAATCAAGATGCGATGATGCATATGCATGCTAATGCTATGGTGCAGTTTTATTAGATCGGTTTGTACGTGTTCTTGCATGGCTTGCATGGTGTAATATGTTACGATGAATAGAGGTGTAAGGATCAAATGTGGACTGTGACGCTCTTGTTTCTGTGGAAAACCACGAAACCGAGAACTGATGCATATGTGTGCCCAGGATGTTCATCACACATATACATATGTTCCACAAACTGAATTCAGACTATATATTACCACGAATAACATGGTTTATTACAAAGTTTCATGAGTCTTGGACTCATGCTAACTGCGGAAGTCCAAATCTAAGCAGCGGAAGTCTAAATCTATTCTGGCAGCGGAAGTCTTTATTCGCGTGCGGAAGCAAACTAAGCAGCAGCAGTGGCTCCATCTCTACTCCATCCCCACAGGCAAGGTTCAGGACAGATTACACGCCTAAGGCTCCACTTGGTCTTCATAGTAATCTTCTCCTGTACCTGATGATGAAGTAATAATGCAAGTTTGAGTACAATGATGTACTCAGCAAGTGCGGGAAAATATGATATGTAGCTCACAACAAGGAAGGTATAAAAAGGCTCATTGCAGAAAGCAAAGTTATTTCTCAAAACCACGATAAAACAGTAACTTAGCTTAAAGTGAATGTAATCCCAACATGTATTAAAATACCAACATACCTCCATTATGTTTCATCACTGTCCATGTCACAACCAGACATTAATCAACTTTATCTTTGCTCACGAATACCTTCTCGTATTCGCTACCATCTCACGAATACCATCTCGTATTTGCTACCATCTCACGAATACCATCTCGTATTCGTTACCATTCAATTCTGTCTCACACCGAGATCAATCTTGTTGCCATGACTCAACAGTCATGCAACCAAATCTTATCACCCAGACTCAACAAACCAAACCAAAACCAAACTATAACCAAAACAATCTCAAAATAACCATCCAACTAATCATGGAACTTGGCCAGGCGCTCATGACCGTAAGCTCGGCTATCATGATAGTTTTAAGACTCTGCAGAGGTCGCACCTCTTTACTCACAAGTTTGTGATTTTGTCACCCGTCGGCGACTGCAGAACCTCCATTATACCAGTACACAACCGTCGGTGTATGGTCAAGAGATCACAAAATAGCCTTTACAAAGGGGTTACTAGATGTATGGACTCACTAAGTTTTCACTAGCAGGCTAGAATCTCCAATTCTCCCACTTAAGGGCCCCTCTTGTGCCATGCAGTTCCCAGGGCAGTCCTCACTCGACTCCCATTCCCCGCGCCTTCCAAGGTCCATAACAATCTAGCAACTTACCTAATTACTCGGCTAAGCCATGCCCATACTTGGCCTTGTGGTGGCACTGTTATCCTGGCATGTGTAACACCCCAAAACCTGCTAAAGAGGGGAATTTAAAAATTTTTGGACGTATTGCATGTGGTGCAGAAATTCAAATTCAAACTGGAATTTAGATTTGAATCAAACCAGAAAAAGGAAAAGGAAAAAAAAAGAAAACCGAAACCGGCTAGTGGGCCGAAACCCGCCAGCCGGCCCAAGACCGCGCACGCCAGCCCAAACCCGCGCGCCCAACTGCCGCGCGACTTCCGCGCCGATCACAGCACCCCCGCCGATTTTCTGGCTCCGGATGCCGCGATCTCCAGCCATGCGCTGCGGCACATCCAAACAAACCACAGGCGCCCTCCCTCGCCTATTGAAACGCCGACAATCGCCTTCCCCCCCCCCCGATCGGCCATTTTTCTCTCCGGTGACAACCGAAGCCTCTACCGCCGATTTCTTTCAATCCTTGCTCAAATTTCCTGATCTAACATGCTGATCACGTCCCACCGCCACCGGGGAGCCCTGCAGGTGAAGGAAACGACGTGTCTTGCGTCCCAACTACCACTCCGACGTGCACCGAAGACCATCGCCGTTGAAGCTCGCCGCCGACCAACTTCCAGGGCCTCCGAGTGCAGGAAAACCCCTCGGTGAGCATCCCCTAACCCTCCGCAGCCGATCCGTGCAAAAAGATGCGAGTTCTAGCGTGTAGCGGCAAAAACTGAGGCTGCGCCGGCGAGATCGCCACCCCTCGCCGCCGCGCGCGCGGGCTGGCTCCGGCCAGGGCAACGTGGCCCCTTGGGGGCCGTCTATTTTAAATCGCACGGTAGAAATAAAACCGACGCGTACCGGTTCGGCGATCTAATCTGAGCCGTCTGTTTTAAATCGGACGGTCCACCTCAGCCCCGCGTTATAAAGGCCGGGATTCTTACGCGCTACCCCCTGGGGATTTTGGAAAACACGAGGTGGCCCCAGAAACTTCTGATCTAGCCCCTGGACCTTCAGAAATTCGTGTAAATTCATTTAAAAATCATTTTTAGCCCCTAGACTTAATAAAAATTAGGAAAACCCCTCTGTTATGTGTAGTTAGACCCCTGGAAATTTAGGAAATAGTAAATTAGACCCTGCAGTAGGGTGGATTTGCCTTTTTAACCCTATAGGATATTAATTTCAGAAATTTGAATATGTGACTAGGATTTAAATTTAAAAGGTAAGGCAAACACATGTGCAAATTCAAATTTAAACTCTCCTAGCACTTGGAAAACTTTAGAATGAGTTAAAAATAGATTTTAGGCTGAAATGAAATCTGCCTAAGTGTTGCTCATTTTTTATTTTCTCTAGAGACACATTTTAGGCTAGGAAATAATTCTAAAAACTAGTAAAATAAATTTAATTTGTTCCACATCAGAGAGGAAGTTCAAAAATATATTATTGAACATTTTGGATCAGAACCTATTGTGTTTAGATGATATGTCTTACTATTTTCATAGTAAAGTTCACTTTTAGGCATAGAAAATAAATTTAAAAATAATGGAAAATAAGTATGAATAATTAGAAAATGATAAATGAGGTCTCCAAATCCAAAAA
>JASWHV010000406.1:0-63661 GCA_030760725.1 Neostapfia colusana
TGGCCTTAACTCCCCCGCATGAGTATGGTAGGTGTGCCCAAACAATTGGCCACACGTGCAGGTAGCACAGCCTGTCTGCCTTGCCAAGGTAACTAGAGGCACCAATCGACTCTATGTCCTTCACGTGCAGGTAGCACAGCCTGTCTGCCTTGCCACTCGTCGGGACGACGAGGCATGGCAGTGGCACGAGCGCTTTGGGCATCTTCACTTCGAGGCCCTAAAGCAGCTCAGTGCCAAGGAGATGGTGCGAGGCATGCCATGCCTTGACCACATGGAGCAGCTCTGCGACGTCTACGTATTGACGAAGCAGAGGCGGCTTCCTTTTCCCCAGCAGTCGAGCTTTCGAGCTAAGGAACGGCTCGAGCTCGTTCACGGGGACTTGTGTGGCCCGGTGACACCAGCTACACCAGGAGGACGACGCTACTTCCTGCTGCTCATCGACGACCTCTCCCGCTACATGTGGGTCATGGTCCTTGGCAGCAAGGGAGAGGCTGCGAACGCCATCAGGCGCACGCAGGCCATTGTGGAGGCGGAGTGCGGCCGCAAGCTACGTGTGTTGTGCACCGACAACGGCGGCGGATTCACGGCGGCTGAATTCGCATCGTATTGCGCGGATGAGGGTGTTCAGCGCCACTACTCCGCGCCCTACAGCCCGCAGCAGAACGGCGTCGTCGAGCGGCGCAACCAGACGGTCGTGGGGATGGCTCAGGCCCTCCTCAAGCAGAGGGGAATGTCGGCTATCTTCTGGGGAGAGGCGGTGGTGACGGCTGTCTACATCCTCAACCGCTCGCCCACCAAGGCTCTCAACGGCAGGACGCCGTATGAGGCTTGGTATGGGTGCAAGTCGGCGGTCTCTCATCTACGGGTCTTCGGCTGCCTCGCGTTCGCCAAGGAGCTTGGCCACATCAGCAAGCTCAACGACAGGAGCACTCCGGGGGTGTTCATCGGCTACGCGGAGGGCTCGAAGGCCTACCGCATTCTCGACCCAGAGACATAGCGTGTGCGCACGACGCGTGACGTTGTGTTCAACGAAGGGCGAGGATGGGCATGGGACAAGGCGGTGGACGACGGTTCGACCTCGACGCACAACGACTTCATCGTTGACTACGTCCACTTCAAGGGAGTTGGGGGAGTAGGCAACTCTTCTCCACCGAGCGTGTCTACCCCAGCCCCCGACCGTCCACCTCCACCTCAGTCGGCGACCCCACGCACTCCAGCACCGACGGCCACTCCTCCGGGCATGCCCACTCCGTCCCCAGCTCATGTCGAGCACGACCCAGTGGAGTTTGTTACTCCGTGTTGGAACCGCAACACACTAATGATCAGCTACAATCTACAGAACAGTTGTGCTCTCACTCAGTTGTGTTCTCACTCAGATCGCACAAGAACAGAGGAAAATGGAATGCAGAGGAGAAGACTCAAGTTTACTGATCCGGCGCACTGGCCAACTTTCATTCAGATGAGTTTATATGTTGTACACATAACTGAACTTAAGCCTCCACTACCCGGTTTACATGCATGCATAACAACCACGATGATTCCGGCCACAGCTTGATCTAACTCGGCATAAGACCCGGACCCCATTACACTACTTCTGAACTTTTCAAAGTCTGTTGCAGACTTAACGTGCAAGCAACAGCTTAATTACAATTTTGCAGAAATAAAACATGCAATGCAAATATGTTGTGCAACTAGATTATCTTAACATTTTACCCCCTAATCTTGTTGCACTTTGACAATCCCAAGTTGTTGTCGAATTTCAACCAGTTTCACTCTTGGAAGAGGTTTTGTCAGAATATCAGCTAGCTGACTGTTTGTGCTGACATATTCCAGTTCCACCTTCTTTTCTTCAACACAGTCACGTATATAATGAAATCTGGTGTCAATATGCTTGACCCTGTCATGAAACTTGGGATTTTTGCTTAACTCTATAGCAGATTTATTATCTATCAGTAACCTGTATTTCTCCAAGAAGTCTGCTTAACCAAATGCCTTGGCAAACTGCAGTGGCTGCAGCTATGTATTCAGCCTCACAGGAAGATAAAGCTACTACCTTTTGCTTTTGAGAATTCCAGGTGATAAGATTATTCCCAAGACAGTAAGCCATTCCAGTTGTGCTTTTCCTGTCATCCATATCTCCTGCTAAATCACTGTCTGAATACCCAACTAGACTTAAGGAGTTTCCTTTTGTATACTTGCACCCATAATCTAGTGTGCCAGCCACATACCTGAGTATTCTTTTTACTGCTCCCATGTGACATTCAGATGGAGTTTCCATAAACCTGCTGACAAGTCCAACCGAGAAGGCCAAATCAGGTCTTGTGTTTACCAGGTACCTCAAGCACCCAATCAGACTTCTGTAAGTTGTTTCATCTACTGTATTACTTCCATCTGATTTTCTGAGATGAAGCCTTGGTTCCATAGGAATCTCACTGAAATTACAGTGGCTCATACCTGCAATATTTAGAATTTTCAGAGCATATGCCTTTTGACACAGAAGTATTTCATTTTCCTTTTGCTGAACTTCAATTCCAAGATAATAGCTCGGCTGTCCTAAATCACTCATCATAAATCTTCTCTTCATTTCTGACTTGAACTCACTGATCTTTGTTTCACTTGGCCCACAAATGATTAGATCATCCACATAGACTCCAATCAAGAGAAGGCTAGAATCATTTCCTTTTCTGTATAAGGCATGTTCTGCTTCAGTTCTTTTGAACCCAAGTTTTGTCAGTTCTTTGTCAAGCCTATCATTCCAGGCTCTTGGAGCCTGCTTTAGCCCATAAAGTGCCTTCTTGAGCCTTAACACCTTCTCCGGATATTTCTTATCTGAAAAACCAGGTGGCTGTTGTACATAGATTTCTTCTGATAATTCACCATTCAAGAAGGCAGATTTTACATCCATATGATGTACATTCCAACACTTGCTTGCAGCTAGAGCCAGGATCATCCTCACAGTTTCAAGACGTGCTACAGGAGCAAATACTTCAGAAAAATCAATACCCTTCCTCTGAGCATACCCCTTAGCAACCAATCTTGCCTTGTACCTTAGAATATTTCCTGCAGGATCTTTTTTTACTTTAAAGACCCATTTGAGGCCAATAGCTTTACTGTCAGATGGCAAATCAGCAAGATACCAAGTCTGATTGTCTTGGATTGCTTTCAGCTCTTCTTGCATTGCCTGCTTCCAATTATGATCCTGAATAGCCTGCATAACATCACTTTGTTCTTCTGCTGAAAATAGACAGAGACCTGAATATTCGAGATCTTCAACAGGTTCAGTTGAATAAAGTACATCTTCTACTCTTCTGAACCTTTCAGGCACCCCCTCAGAGTTGACTTCCTGCCCTGTGGGAGGTGTCACCCACTGTATTTCAGAAGATGTATTATTCTCAGTCTCTCTTTGTGGAGTCCTTGGAGTGTCAGACTCTGTACAAGGACCATCTTCAGTTTTGTATTCAGAGTTATCAGTAATTGTTGTCCACTGAACTCTGAAGAAGGAAGGCCACTGAACTCTGAAGAAGGAAGGCAACATTTCTTCTCCTTCTGACTGAGATTCTTCCCATTTCCAAGGTCTATGCTCATCAAACTTGACATCACGAGATACTATGACTTTCTTATTTATAGGATCATATACTCGATAAGCTTTAGAGTAAGATTCATAGCCTAGAAACACACCTTGAGTTGATCTGTTAGATAACTTGGTGATCCCAGGCCCTGCATTTCTGACATATGCAGTGCACCCAAAAATCCTCAGATGTTTGACAGATGGTCTTTTCCCAGTCCAGGCTTCATAGGGAGTTTTTTCTTGAAGACTTTTTGTAGGTGACCTGTTCAAAACATAAACAGCAGTCTTCACTGCTTCACCCCAAAATTTTGCAGGTACATTCATACCCTTCATCATGCAGCGAGCCATTTCAACAATAGTTTGATTCCTCCTCTCAACAACACCATTCTATTGTGGTGTATAAGGTGTAGTAGTGAAGTGTTTGATACCAGCCTCACCAAGAAAAGCAGTAAACTGATTTGAATTAAACTCACCTCCTCTATCAGTTCTGAGACCTTTCAGTCTGCCACCTTGCTCATTTTCAGCTTGGGCTTTGATCAACTTGGAAACTCCGCCTATGTTGTAATGACATAGCCGGTCCCAAGCCCGGGTAAAGGAGGAGGGGGTTGTGATAGGCTTGGCGAGCCAACAACTACACTTAGCCATTCTCATGGAAATGAAACCTAATAGAAATTCGTTGGGGCGTAACCCTCTTAGCGACGCACCATATCGGAACCCGGGTATGGTGTTAAGTGGGCAAGGGCCGGGTCGCCACCGCCTTAGTGGCGCGCCATATCGGAACCCGGATATGGTGTTAAATGAGCAAGGGCCGGATCGCCATCACCTTAGTGGCGCGCTACATCATCGCCCGGATGTAGTGATAAGTGAGCAAGGGTTTTTGCATCTTACTCGACGGGTGCAAAGCGTAAGGAAGCTAGCCGAGGAACATAGATTTCGGGTGGGTAGTTGGAATGTAGGATCCTTGACGGGGAAGCTACGTGAGTTAGTAGATGTTGCCATTAGGAGACGAGTAAATATCCTTTGTGTACAAGAGACTAGATGGGCGGGTCAAAAGGCGAGAGAAGTCGAGAATACCGGTTTCAAGCTTTGGTATTCTGGTTCGGCTGGGACTAGGAATGGCGTAGGTGTTCTAATAGATAAGAGTCTTAAGGATGGAGTAGTGGATGTTCGAAGACGAGGAGATAGGATCATCTTAATCAAGATAGTAATTGGGGACATTGTCTTGAACGTCATTAGTGCTTATGCCCCACAAGTTGGGCTCAACATGAGTGCTAAGAGGCAATTTTGGGAGGACTTGGAGGATATGGTTAGTAGTGTACCGATAACCGAGAAACTCCTCATAGGGGGAGATCTCAATGGTCATGTGGGTGCAACTAACCTAGGATTTGAGGGAGTACATGGAGGTTTTGGATGCGGCGATAGAAATCAAGAGGGTAAGGACATCCTAGACTTTGTCGTAGCCTATGATCTGTTGATAGCTAACACCCTCTTTAGGAAGAGGCAATCTCACCTAGTGACCTTTAGTAGTGCCCAACACTCTAGCCAGATTGACTTTGTCCTCACTAGGAGAAAGGATAGACGGGAGTGTCTAGATTGTAAGGTGATCCCGGGGGAGTGTGTTGTGACACAACATAAGCTTGTGGTAGCTGATTTTCGCTTCCATACATGTTCTTTGCGGGACAAAGGTGTCAAAATCACAAGAACAAAGTGGTGGAAGTTGAAGGGAGAATCACAAGTATCCTTTAAAAATAGGGTGATCATAGAAGGACCCTGGGCAGAAAATGGAGATGCAGATAGTATGTGGATGAAGATGGCAACTTGCATTAGGAATGTAGCTAGTGAGGTGTTCGGTGTGACAAAGGGAAAGAAACTTGTAGATAAAGACACTTGGTGGTGGAATGAGGATGTACAAAAGGCCATTAAGGAGAAGAAGGAGTGTTATAAGAGTTGGCATAATGATAGAAGCGCAAGCAACATGCTTAAGTACAAAGAGGCTAAGAAGAATGCAAGGCGGGTTGTGAGTAAGGCAAGAGGACAGGCCTATGATAAGTTATATGAGAGACTAGGGACAAAAGAAGGTGAAAAGGACATATACAAGGTAGCAAAAATCCGCGAGAGAAAGATGAGGGATCTCAATCAAGTTAAATGCATCAAAGATGAGACTGACCGCATTCTAGTGAAGGATGAAGAGATTAAGAATAGATGGCGTGATTACTTTAATGGGCTATTCAATGATGGGAATGGGAGCACTATGGTTGAGTTGGATGACTCCTTTGATGACTCCAACAGGCGGTTCGTGCGGAGGATACAAGAGTTTGAGGTTAAGGAGGCCTTAAAGAGGATGAAAGGAGGAAAGGCCCTCGGCCCTGACGATGTCCCTATTGAGGTGTGGAGATGTCTTGGGGACGTCGCAATAGTATGGCTCACAAAGCTATTCAACCACATTTTTTGGTCAAACAAGATGCCTGAAGAATGGAGGAAAAGTATATTAGTACCTATCTTCAAAAATAAAGGAGATATTCAAAGTTGTACTAATTATCGAGGTATTAAGCTTATGAGTCATACTATGAAGCTTTGGGAGAGAGTGATTGAACACCGCCTGAGGAAAGTGACCAATGTCACTAAAAACCGGTTTGGTTTTATGCCTGGGAGGTCTACAATGGAGTCGATTTTCTTGCTTCGTCAGCTTATGGAGAGATATAGGGAGCAGAAGAAGGACTTGCATATGGTGTTCATCGACTTGGAGAAGGCGTACGACAAGATACCAAGGTCAGTCATGTGGTGGGCACTAGAGAAACATAAAGTGCCAACAAAGTACATTACCCTTATCAAGGATATGTACAATAATGTTAGGACAAGTGTGCGCGTAAGTGATAGTGAGACTGATGCATTTCCTATCACGGTAGGACTACATCAAGGATCAGCTTTGAGCCCATACATCTTTTCCTTGGTGATGGATGAGGTGTCGAAGGATATACAAGGGGATATCCCTTGGTGCATGCTCTTTGCTGATGATGTAGTGCTGGTAGATGAAACTAGAGATGGTGTTGATAAGAAATTAGAGTTATGGAGACAAACCTTAGAGTCCAAGGGGTTTAGACTTAGTAGGACTAAAACCGAGTATATGAGGTGTGACTTTAGTGGTGTTGGTCGTGAAGAAGGAAATGTTAATCTACAAGGACAAATAGTACCTAGAAGGGACTCTTTCTGATACTTAGGATCAATGTTACAAAGCAATGGCGATATTGACGAGGATGTTTGCCACAGGATCAAGGTAGGGTGGATGAAATGGCGGCAAGCCTCTGGAATCCTATGTGATAGGAAAGTCCCACAAAAGCTAAAAGGGAAGTTCTATAGGACGGTGATCAGACCCGCGATGCTCTATGGGGCGGAATGTTGGCCAACTAAACGGCAACATGTCCAACAAATGAGTGTCGCAGAGATGCGAATGCTACGGTGGATGTGCGGGCACACGAGAAGAGACCGATTAAGGAATGAGGCGATTCGTGATAAAGTAGGGGTGACGCCGATTGAAGAGAAGTTAGTCCAACATCGACTTAGGTGGTTTGGACATATCCAACGGAGACCTCCAGAAGCACCGGTTAACAGTGGGATTTTAAGAGGTAGAGAAAATATTAGGAGGGGTAGAGGACGACCAAGGTTGACTTGGGAGGAGGCGGTAAAACGAGATTTGAGAGATTGGAATGTATCCAGAGACTTAGCTCATGATAGGACCGCATGGAAAGTAGCAATTCATGTGCCAGAATCGTAGTCTTGTTTTTTTTCTTTTTCTTTTTTTCTTTTTTCTTTTCTCTTTTCTTTTCCTTTTTTCTTATTTCTTTTCTCTTTTTCCTTTTTCTTTTTTTTTCTTTTTTTCTTTTTTTCTCCTTTTTTTCTTTTTTCCTTGTTCTTATATCTCTTCCTCTCTTTTACTTTATTGATATTGGGTTTCATGTCTAGCCGACCCCAACAGGCTTGGGATAAAGGCTTTGGTTGTTGTTGTTGTTGTTGCTTTGATCAACTTGAAGTAGTGAAATGCCTCACTCTTTTCTGCTAGAAGTTCAAGCCACATGAATCTACTGAAATCATCTATAACTAGCAGAAAATACATTTTCTTCCCATGAGTAGGAGGATCAATATGACCACATAAGTCTGCATGGAATAGTTCAAGCCCTTTCTTTGCTCGATATTCAGAACTGTGAGGAAAAGGTTTCCTGTGGTGCTTTCCCAGTACACACCCATCACATATTTGCTCAACCTGATCAATTTGAGGAACACCATGAGCCATCTTCTTTCTTCCTAGGTCTCTAAGTGCTCTGAAGTTGAGATGACCAAATCTTGAATGCCACAACCAGGCCTCATCTTTTGCATGTACCATAAGACAAACAGGATCTGCCACATTCAGTGTGGCCAAGTACAGTCTATTTGATGTACTCTGGACCTTGATGATCAAGGTATTGTCAGTATTATAGATGCAGAGATAATTGCAGTCAATGATCACTCTACAACCTCCTTCCACTAGTTGACCTAGACTAATGATGTTTGCCTTCAACTTAGGTATATAATAGACTTCAGATAATACCTTATGCTCTTGGTGTCGACCTCTGAAAATAACTGAGCCCAAACCACTAATCTTGACAGATGACCCATCTCCAAAACTGACCACCCCAGTGACAGATTTGTCAAGTGAAGTCAGAGCAGATTTATTACCTGTCATGTGATTACTTGCACCAGAGTCCAAGTACCACTTTGTCCCTGATGCATCTTCAGTCTCTTGAGTCCTTCTCTGAAGTCATCAACAGTGAACTTTCTTCAGTAGAAGCAAATAATAATGCAGGTTGGTCAGACTCGGTTCGGGCCAGATGAACAGCTTCCTTTTGCTCCTTCTGAGGTTTACGACACTCCTTTGCCCAGTGTCCCCAAATTCCACAATTGTGACACTTGCCTCTCCTTCTTGAAGTACCTACAGAAGTCACTTTGGTGGTGTCACGATGTGCTCCACCCTTGTTCTTTTGCGATGACCCTCCCTTCTGGTTAGCCGATGGAGAAAACTCTAGTGCTAGCCGATGTTTGTACTTTGCTAACCACTCATCTTCTGCCATCAGTAGCTTTCCAGATTTATCAGTTGAGGACTCACACATATTCCCAATACGATCCTCAGCAGCTCGGAGCCGACCAACTAGTTCTTCTACTGACAACTTGTTCAGGTCTAATAGGGTCTCAATTGACAGAGCAATCTGCATATACCTTTGAGGTACTACACGTAAGAATTTTTTTACAATCCTTACCTCTTCAACAGATTCTCCCAGCGTCCGAAGTGCACTGGCAATTCCAGAGATCCTCATAGCAAACTCATCCACAGCTTCTCCATCTCTGAATTCTATATTCTCAAACTCCTTCAGAAGATGTTGAGCATTGGCTTCTCTAACTCGATCATCCCCAACTCGCATACTTCTTATTGCTTCCCACGCCTGTTTGGCCGTAGGTTTTGCTGCTAAGGAAATGTGCATATCACTGGGCACACCTCTCAGAATTGCTGCCAAGGCAAGCCGGTCATCACGGCGTTCAACCTTATCAGTGATCACAGCATTCCAGAGATCTTGTGCTTCAAGGTTGACTTGCATCACCAATGCCCATTGGCTATAGTTGGTGCGAGTCAACATCGGATAAACCAATGATCCGCTTGATTCCCGGACCACTCGATCGACGGCAAAAGGATTTGCCAGAGTGGTGTCGACGTTTGCGCCGGTGGGGGGAGTCTTGATCTTCGGAGTTTGAGGTGACGCCATCTTCCCTTCCTTGTGTTGGCTCTGGTACCAAATGTTGGAACCGCAACACACTAATGATCAGCTACAATCTGCAGAACAGTTGTGCTCTCACTCAGTTGTGTTCTCACTCAGATCGCACAAGAACAGAGGAAAATGGAATGCAGAGGAGAAGACTCAAGTTTACTGATCCGGCGCACTGGCCAACTTTCACCTTTCTAGCTTCAACCTTTCCTGGATCAGTCGATACCCCTCCCTTAGATACAATATTACCTAAATATTCTACTGAGGTCACGCCAAAGTAGCACTTTGAGGGTTTAGTGAAGAGGGCATTCTTTTGTCAAACAGATAGGACCATTTCTAAATCTTTACACGATTTCCAATAAAATAAAGACCATCAATTAAAGGGATAAAAAGTAATATACAGGAATAATTAAAACCGAATTCCCGGAGAGGGAACTCCGGGATTCAGATGAGTTTATATGTTGTACACATAACTGAACTTAAGCCTCCACTACCCGGTTTACATGCATGCATAACAACCACGATGATTCCGGCCACAGCTTGATCTAACTCGGCATGAGACCCGGACCCCATTACACTACTTCTGAACTTTTCAAAGTCTGTTGCAGACTTAACGTGCAAGCAACAGCTTTATTACAATTTTGCAGAAATAAAACATGCAATGCAAATATGTTGTGCAACTAGATTATCTTAACACTCCGCTCTCCCACGACGAGGAGCGCCTCGACGGGTGCTACGACGGCGAGCAGTTGCGGTATCACAAGATGGAGAACATTCTCGGCAACCAGCCGGTGCCGGGACTGGCCCCTCATGATCTGGATGATCAAGATCTGGAGGCGCAGTTGCACCTTGCGTGCAATGACGGCGAGCCTCGGTCTTTTGCGGAGGCCGAGAAACACGCGGTATGGCGTGCTACGATGCAGTCGAAGATGGACGCCGTTGAGACGAACCGCACTTGGGAGCTTGCTGATCTCCCTCACGGTCACCGTGCGATCACCCTTAAGTGGGTGTTCAAGTTGAAGAGGGATGAAGCCGGCGCCATCGTCAAGCACAAGGCTCGTTTGGTGGCACGCAGCTTCGTGCAACAGGAGGGGATCGACTTCGACGATGCTTTTGCCCCCGTGGCACGGATGGAATCCGTGCGACTCCTTCTTGCACTCGCTGCCCAAGAAGGCTGGCGTGTCCAGCACATGGACGTCAAGTCGGCGTTCCTCAACGGCGACTTGAAGGAGGAGGTCTACGTACACCAGCCGCCGGGATTTGTGGTCTCTGGCAAGGAGGGCAAGGTGTTGCGCCTGCGCAAGGCCCTCTATGGCTTGCGTCAGGCACCAAGGGTGTGTCCAGCGGGGCCAGACCTTCCTCTCCTCAAAGGAGAGCTCCGGGCCCGCCACGTGGCAGCAAAGCAGCGTTGTCTACCCAGCGCGGTAGACAGCGGGAGTAAAGCCGCACCATGCCTTGTTCGTACAAGGTATTGAAGACCCGCGCCTTCCCAAGGCACGGTATTGAAGACCCGCGCCTTCCCAAGACGCGGAGACGCGGAGCACGCCCCTGCCAGGAGGCGTTGCGCCCAGTCGCATCACAGTGAAGACAGGCACGCAATGTCAGAAGTTGTACACCAATAAACACAGCGACAAGACATCTCCTGCCGCCCCTGCCATCATCAACCACTACGCCTAGCTTGCGGCGTGGGTAAAGCGGTAGGCCAGAGGCTCAGAAGTCCTCGCCAGAGACAACTACCGGCGTTACAGCAGATACGGTAGATGGCAGAGATCACCCCGGGACCACCTGTCGGGTCCCGAGACCCACCTTGTAAGCCGCCTGAGCCTTGGACTATAAAAGGCTCAGGTAGACGACGTTACAAGTGGTTCGCCTCTTAGCACACTCACACTCCAGTCGGTTCACACCCCAGCTGGTTCGAACTCCAGTAGACATTCTAGCACCCAGTTCATCCTCAAGCTTAGAACTCCGGTTCTAGGCACCAAGTAATACAACGAGCGCCTCTACTCACCGTGGACGTAGGGTATTACGCTCCGGCGGCCCGAACCACGTAAAAAACCCTTGTGTTCATCTCTTTCCTTCGTCCAGTACAGCAAGACTCACGCAGGGGGACTAGCCCCTCCGAAAAAGAACCTCCGCGGGCTGCCCAGTGCAGGCCCGGGGGAAGTGTCGACCGCAGACCCTTCGACACTGACATTCCAGGCATCTATTCCAGCCCGATACTGGGTGGAGGCTCTCCATACTGCCACACTTCTGATTAATCGTCTTCCCACCAAGGCAATTTGTGCCTCCACCCCCTACTTTGCTCTATATGGCACCAATCCTCTTTACGATCACCATCGAGTTTTCGGGTGCGCTTGCTACCCTAACCTTTCCACGACTGCCCCACATAAGCTTGCGCCCCGCTCGACAAGGTGTGTTTTTCTTGGGTATTCCCTTGATCATAAGGGGTACCGGTGCTTAGATCTCACTACTCATCGTCTTTTGATCTCTCGGCACGTCGTCTTCGACAAGTCCTCCTTTCCTTTCTCCACCACCTCTTCTGGTTCCACCACAGAGCTGGACTCTCTTTTTCCCACAAACCCCGAGGCTGCCTCCCAGCTGCCTTGGCCTCTTTCTTCTGCAGGTTCGACACAAACTATGCCTCAGGTGCCCTCGGCGCCGACTGCTGCACCTCGTGCGGCATCGACGCCTCCGGCGTCACCCGCTGCGCCACGCGCGGCCTCGGCTTCCCTGACGTCACCTGTTGTACCTCAGGTGCCCCCAGTGTCACCACCTGCATCACGTGCAGCATCGACGCCTCCGACGTCACCTGTTGCGCCACGTGCTGCCTTAGCCTCCCCGACGTCACCTGCAGCGAGCACGACGCCACCAACTGCGCCACGCGCGGCACCGACAACGACTTCTCGCTTTGCTGACCCCGCACTTGTCTACCAGCGATGAGCGCGAGAAGGGGGGGTGTGGGGCTCCTGTTCCAGCTGCACCACGCGCGGCCTCGAGACCCACTCTCGTCTACCCACGACGAGGGGAGGTGGTTGTACCCGAGCGACCGGTGTACAAACCCTCTCTTCTCCAAAGGGATCCTGGTCACGTCCACCCGATGGTGACTCAACGTGCGTCCGGGAGTCTTCGGCCAGTTGAGTGGTACACTTCTGTCGCCAGGAGCACCCTGATCTACTACGACAACGTCAGCGCCATGTACCTCTCCACCAACCCGGTCCAGCATCAGCGCACGAAGCATGTGGAGATCGACCTCCATTTTGTTCGTGAGCGGGTTGCACGCGGCGAGGTTCGGGTACACCATGTCTCGACAATGAGGCAGTTCGCCGACATCTTCACGAAGGGCCTCCCGTCGTTGCTGTTCTCCGAGTTTCGGTCCAGTCTCAACATCTGCAGTGGCTAGATGTTGTGACTGCGGGGGGTGTTAGACACTGTAATTATGTGTGTGCCACAGGGGCATATTAGTCATTAGTGAGGGATTAGGGTTAGGGGTAGTCTTCGGCCAGTTGAGCGGTTCGATGGGGCCGCTTTCTCGTCAACGACATCTCCACCGACCAAGCCTTCTTCGATCTCGCCCATACCCACTTCCGTGCGTAGCGCCCTCGCCAACCCTCACTGGCGTCGTGCTATGGATGAAGAGTATGAGGCCCTGCTTGCCAACCGGACCTGGGACCTGGTTCCCCGTCCCGGTCGTGGCAATGTTGTCACGAGCAAGTGGGTATTCACACATAAAAAGAAGGCGGATGGTACCTTGGAGAGGTATAAGGCTCGGTGGGTACTCCGGGGTTTCACCCAGCACCCTGGAGTCGACTACGACGAGACCTTCAGCCCGGTGGTGAAGCCAGCAACGGTTCATACTATTCTGTCGCTGGCTCTCTCACGTTCTTGGCCTGTTCACCAGTTGGACGTCAGGAACGCCTTCCTCCACGGTACACTGACCGAGACGGTGTACTGCAGTCAGCCGGCAGGGTTTGTTGATTCAGCTCACCCAGACATGGTCTGTAAGCTGAACAAATCCCTGTATGGACTGAAGCAGGCACCGCGAGCCTGGTATAGCCGGTTCGCCTCCTTCTTGGTCTCACAGGAGTTCGTCGAAGCTAAGTCGGACACTTCGTTGTTTGTCTATCGACGTGTCAGTGACACTCCATTTTGTTCGTGAGTGGGTCCAGCATCAGCGCACGAAGCATGTGGAGATCGACCTCCATTTTGTTCGTGAGCGGGTTGCACGGGGCGAGGTTCGGGTACACCACGTCTCGACGACGACGCAGTTCGCCGACATCTTCACGAAGGGCCTCCCGTCATCGCTGTTCTCCGAGTTTCGGTCTAGTCTCAACATCTGCAGTGGCTAGATGTTGTGACTGTGGGGGGTGTTAGACACTGTAATTAAGTGTGTCACAGGGGCATATTAGTCATTAGAGAGGGATTAGGGTTAGGGGTAGTTCAGTCCTTTCTCCCCTCCTAATCCCTCTATATAATTAGACCTGTACCCCAGCATTTTGTATCATCTAATACAGCCACCATTAATCCTCTAATATTGAGTGCTCCATGTTCTGGCGTCGTCGCAGTTCGCTGATATCTTCACGAAGGGTCTGCCTTCATCGGTGTTTACCGAGTTTCGGTCCAGTCTCAACTTCTGTCGTGGCTAGATGTTGGGACTGCGAGAGGTGTTAGAATATTCTGTGTTAAACTGTTATTAGGAGGCAAGGGTATTTTAGGTTGACCTGGGAGGAGGGGTAGAGGACGACCAAGGTTGACCTGGGAGGAGGCGGTAAAACGAGATTTGATACATTGGAATATATCCAGAGACTTAGCTCATGATAGGACCTCATGTAAAGTAGCAATTCATGTGCCAGAATCTTAGTCTTTTTTCTTTTCTTTTTTCTTGCTACTCTTATATCTATTCCTCTCTTTTACTTAATATATATAATTATTGGGTTTGATGTCTAGCCGACCCCAACATGCCTGGGATGAAGGCTTGGTTGTTGTTGGTGGTGGTGGTGTAAGGCTTATATTTATATATATATATATATATATATATATATATATATATATATATATATATACCATACTAGGAAGAAAGGAAATCCAAGGATTCGATAACACTTCTTCCTTATTTGAAGAAATGATATCCGACGCCCGCTCTTTCATTTTTAAAAAGTTCTTCTTCTTAAGAAGCAAATAGCATTTCCTATTGATTTGTCCCCTGGACTAGACAGGGGTTTTGTACAATGACACTGTACAACAATTTGAAAAAGGGATGTAGCGCAGCTTGGTAGCGCGTTTGTTTTGGTCACGGGTTCAAATCCTGTCATCCCTACCTATTACTTCTCCTATGGGCAGTAACGAGGGATCAATTGAGATCGATAACTTCAAAGTTGAACAGGTGGTCCTTCAAATTAAAAACAGTGTATGGACCCTGCCATAGGAAGCAAAGGAAAATTTTCATTCAGTGGTTCCATGACCTAGATATCAACCCAGAGAAAAACCGGATGATAGTTGGAAATTTCAACTTCTACATATCAGCGGAAGACAAAAACAAAGGAGGAGAGCTATGATATGCAGATATTCAACTCGGCACCTAAAAAGAGGAAGTTCGCATGGAGCAACATTTAGAGCAACCCTGCTGGAACAACTCGATTGGTGCTTCACGATACTAAATTGGACGACCACATTCCCTAACACACTGCTGCTCTCAATGGCAAAACCATTATCAGACCAAGACCTTGTATGGTCCAAATTGGGACAAGGATCCCAAAGGCACAGATATTTAGATTTGAGGATCATTGATTTCATTGACTTAGAGAAGGCGCATGACAAAATACCAAAGCCAGTCATGTGGTGAGCACTAGAGAAACATAAAGTGTCAACAAAGTATATTAACCTATCAAGGATATGTATAATAATGTTGTAACAAGTGTGCGCGTAAGTAATAGTGAGGACGATACATTTCTATCACGATAGGACTACATCAAGTATCAGTTTTGAGCCCATACATCTTTTCAATGAGGTGACGAATGATATACAAGGGGATATCACTTGGTGCATGCTCTTTGCCAATGATGTAGTGTTGTTAGATGAAACTAGAGATGGTGTTGATAAGAAACTAGGGGTTATGGAGACAAATCTTAGAGTCCAAGGGGTTTAGACTCAGTAGAACCAAAATCGAGTATATGATGTATGACTTTAGTGGTGTTAGTTGTGAAGAGGAAAATGTTAATCTACAAGGACAAATAGTACCTAGAAGGGACTTTTTTCGATACTTAGGATCAATGTTACAAAGCAATGGCGACATTGACGAGGATGTTTGCCACAGGATTAAGGTAGGGTGAATGAAATGGCGACAAGCCTCGAAATACTATGTGATAGGAAGGTCCCACAAAAAATAAAAGAGAAGTCTATAGGAATCCTATGTGAGAGGAAGGTCCCACAAAAGCTAAAAGAGAAGTCTATAGGACGTTGATCAGACCCGCGATGCTATATGGAGCGGAATGTTGGCCAACTAAGTGGCAAAATGTCCAACAAATGAGTGTCGCAGAGATGCGCATACTAAGATGGATATGCATGCGCACAAAAAGAGACCAAATTAGGAACGAGGCGGTTCGTGATAGGGTAGGGATGGCACCGATTGAAGAGAAGTTAGTCCAACATTGACTAAGGTGGTTTGGACATATCCAGCGGAGACATCCAGAAGCATCGGTTAACAGTAGGATTTTAGTAGGTAGAGAAAATATTAGAAGGGGTAGAGAACGACCAAGGTTGACTTGGGAGGAGGCAGTAAAACGAGACTTGAGAGGTTGGAATGTATCTAGACTTAGCCCATGATAGGACTGCATGGAGAGTAGCAATTCATGTGCCAGAATGTTAGTGTTTTTTTACTCTTATATCTCTTCCTCTCTTTTACTTCATTTAAAAAAATAAAAAAAATGTTAGGTTTCATGCCTAGTAACGTGCTTGGGACAAAGGCTTTGTTGTTGTTGTTTTGTCATTGGTTTTAACAGCTCAGCTTCATGGAGTTGGTTGAGTTGGTTCAGGGAGCTTGGGGAACAAATGTCCAGGCTACAAAAACTGCAGCTAGAATTGCAGCAAAGTTCAAAACCCTGAGGAGGGTTCTAAGAAGGTGGAGCAAGGGGATAGGCAAACTCACAAACCTATTCAAGCATGCAATGAGGTATTGTTGATCCTTGACAAGTTGGAAGAACAAAGGGTGTTGTACACCCAGGAAAATAACCTCAGGATCATCCTGAAAGCACACATCGTTAACTTACTCCGAAGGAAAAATGATGTTGGAGACAAAGGTACATAGTCAGATGGGTGAAGCTGGGTGATGAGTCCACAAAATTCTTCCATGCAGCAGCAACTGAAAGATATCAACTGAATACAATGACAACCATACGGGATAGAGAAGGCAAAGACCTGTCGGGACATGAAGACAAAGATGTTGTTTTGTGGAAAACATTCTGGAACAGAATGGGGACATCAGAAAACCCACAGATGCTTTTTAGTCTAGAAGATCTAGTCTATGTATCAGTGAATCTGGACCCACCTTGTAGAACCTTTCACAAGGAAGGAGATTGATCAAACTGTTAACGATATGCCGAGTGAAAAAAAAAACACCAGGCCTGTATGGATTCAGTGCAGAATTTCTGAAGAACTGCAAGCACGTCATTAAAGAAGACTCCCACCAGCTATGTGATGAATTTTACAATGAAGCAACCTCTCTACAGTCAATAAACAGCTCGCTCAACACCCTTGTTCCGAAGGTCAACAACCCAGAGACAGCTAATGACTTCAGGCCCATATCGCTGATGAACTTTGTGTTGAACTTCTCACAAGATCATGTCCAAAAGGCTGCAAGCAGTGAACATTGACCTCATCCACAGAAATCAATATGGCTTCATTAAGACCAGGACAATCCAGGATTGCATAGCTTGTGCCTATGACTACATCCACCATTGACAGAAACCAAAGACATAAATGGTAATCCTAAAGCTAGACTTTGAAAAAGATTTTGACACCATTGAACACGGCACCCTCACTGTGATGTTGAAACAGCTTGGCTTCCCTCAGAAATGGATAAACTGGACATCTGAAATTCTAAGTACTGCTTCATCATCAATCCTGTTAAATGGAGTCCCTGGCAAAAGTTTTCACTGCAAAAGGGGAGTACGCTAGGGAGACCCATTGTCCCCGCTACTATTTGTGATTGGGGCAGAGTTACTTCAGTGAGTCATTAGCAAGGCCTGTTCTAGAGGATTACTCAACTTGCCACTAAATTACAACAATACGGAGGACTTCCCAGTGGTACAGTATGCAGAGGACACAATAATGGTGGTGAACGCGTCACAAAGAGTTATTCTGTCTCAAAGATCTGCTACAAACCTTTAGCCAATCAACAGGCTTAAAGGTCAACTTTGGAAAGTCCTATTTATTACCGATTAATATCTCAAGTGAGGAGGCTCATCTTTCAAAAACATGCAGACAACAGAACAAAAGAACAGAAAATTTTTATAACAAATGGAGATGAATTTATGGAAGATGCAATAACATGGGTTGCATTGGGACCATTAAACAAAGCAACAACCAATTCCAATACAAATAAGCAATTGGTACTTTCAAACCATGAAAATATAGCAAAGAAAATTCCTGAAAATGCCACCAGATCAAGAAAGCACTGTTAACTTCTTCATAAAGCAATATTCCATGCATACTTAAAATGAGAACCTTGTTGAAAATAGCCAAACATGGTTCGTAGGAAGGCGCCATTTCCGACAAAATGCAATCACCCCTGCAGTAGAGTAGAATTTTGGCTTTCCATGACCCAACTCTGTCACAGCTGTGATCACGGCTGCATAACACACAAAATATACCAAATGAAAACACGCATATCAATAGTGATAAAATAATGAACTAAACAAACGCAGCAAGCACCTTAAGTAGGAAAGTGAAGGAACGGGAAAAGTAGGTCCCGAAATTAATCACCCTATGGGTACAAGCATAACCACATGAAGAATTACTAACTCAGGTGCCATACCGGAAAATTTATATAAAGGTTATGACACCATAAAATGGTGAATTATGTGGATCTAATAAAAAAGCCAGTTGAAAGCGGAATCTTATCATTTTCTAGTTATAAATTCATAAACTATTACAACTGAATTAATAAATATACACTGCAAAAGAAATTGCATTGTATGTAGGCTAGAACAGCTACAAGCAGTGACAAGGGAAAAAAGTAACAGCAAATTACTATCACTTAACAAGCTAATGAAAAAGGGCATACCATAATCATCCTTAGGCCTTTGCCCATGGTCACCTAACACAGCTGTGACAAGTTCCATCGAAATGCATATACGGCTTTTCTAGAAGCATGAAACAGGGACAAAATTAGGTACCTTAAGACAATTGAAGAGTCAGAAACAGGGATTACATTGCAGTGTTTTTTCAGAAGAACAGATGTTTTCTGCTTTTTGATCTGCTTATTAGCTAAAAGCATACTTTTCGGAGCTGCAACTATTAGAAGGGACTGAATTGGATGATTAGGGTACAATATATAGAGGGATTAGTTGGGGGAAAAAGACTATTAAGCCTCTAACCCTAATACCATCGAAAAGACTAAATTACCCCTGGTTATCCCCCTAATTACATAGTCTAACACCCCCCAGTCACAACATCTAGCCACTGCAGATGTTGAGACTGGACCGGAACTCTGAGAACAGCGACGACGGGAGGCCCTTCGTGAAGATGTCGGCGAACTGTGTCATCGTCGGGACATGGTGTACCCAAACCTCGCCACGTGCAACCCGCTCACGAACAAAGTGGAGGTCAATCTCCACATGCTTCGTGCGTTGATGCTGGACTAGGTTGGTGGAGAGGTACACGGCGCTGACGTTGTCGCAATGGATCAGAGTGCTCCTGACGACGAGAGTGTGGAGCTCCTGAAGCAGCTGCTGAAGCCAGGAAGCCTCAGCCACGCCGTTAGCCACGGCGCGATACTCTACCTCAGCACTCGAACGCCACACCACGTGCTGTCGCTTCGAGGACCAGGAGACAAGATTACCGCCCAGGAAGGCGGCGTAGCCAGAGGTGGACACGACTAGCTCGGAGGTCGTGTCATGTCGAAGGAGAAGGCCATAGTCGAGGGTGCCACGCAGGTACCGAAGAATCCGCTTAACAACGGTGAGGTGTGGCTCCCTCGGGTCATGCATGTGGAGGCACACCTGCTAAACCGCATAGGAGATATCCGGCTTGGTGAAGGTGAGGTACTGAAGAGCACCTGCAAGACTCTAGTAAGCAGTAGGGTCAGTGACGGGTGTCCCGTCGGTAGATGAGAGCTTCGCCTGAGTATCCACTGGAGTGGAGCACGGCTCGCACTCAGCCATGCCCGCTCGCTGGAGGATGTTCAAGCAGTACTGTCTCTGGTGAAGGAACAAGCCACCTGGTCGGTCCTCGACCGCAATACCCAGGAAGTGGTGGAGGCGGCTTAGGTCCTTCATAGCGAACTCCTGTTGTAAAGCAGAGATAGTACGCCAAAGAAGAGCCGGACTGGACGCTGTCAGTACAATATCATCGACGTACATTAGAAGATAAGAAGTGTCACTGCCACGTCGATAGACAAATAGCGAAGTGTCCAACTTGGCTTCGACGAAACCCTGTGAGACCAAGGAGGCAAACCGGCTATACCAGGCTCTCGATGCCTGCTTCAGACCGTACAGGGATTTGTTCAGCTTACAAACCATGTCTGGATGAGCTGAGTCAACAAATCCTATTGGCTGACTGCAGTACACCGTCTCGATCAGCGTACCGTGAAGGAAGGCATTCTTGACGTCCAACTGGTGGACGAGCCAAGAACGCGAGAGAGCCAGCGACAGAACGGTACGAACCGTCGCCGGCTTCACCACCGAGCTGAAGGTCTCTATTAGAGGATGATTGTGGCTGTATTAGATGAGTAGAATAATGAGGTACAAGGATGATTATATAGAGGGATTAGGTGGGGGGAAGACTAAACTACCCCTAACCCTAATCCCTCACTAATAACTAATATGCCCCTATGACACACGCATAATTACAGTGTCTAACACCCCCCTCCCCGCAGTCACAACATCTAGCCACTGCAGACGTTGAGACTGGACCGAAACACGGAGAATAGCGACGACGGGAGGCCCTTCATGAAGATGTCGGCGAACTGCGTCGTCGTCGGGACATGGTGTACCCGAACCTCGCCGCGTGCAACCCGCTCACGAACAAAGTGGAGGTCGATCTCCACATGCTTCGTGCGCTGATGCTGGACCGGGTTGGTGGAGAGGTACACGGCGCTGATGTTGTCGCAGTAGATCAGGGTGCTCCTGGCGACAGGAGTGTGGAGCTCCTAAAGCAGCTACTGAAGCCAAAAGGCCTCAGCCACGCCGTTAGCCACGGCGCGATACTCCGCCTCAGCACTCGAGCGCGACACCAAGGGTTGTCGCTTCGAGGACCAGGAGACGAGGTTACCGCCCAAAAAGACAGCGTAACCAGAAGTAAAACGTCGTGTGTCCGGGCAGCCTGCCCAGTCAGCGTCGGTGTACACGACCAGCTCAGAGGTCATGTCACGTCGAAGGAGGAGGCCGTAGTCGAGGGTACCTCGTAGGTACCGAAGAATCCGTTTCACAGCGGTGAGTTGCGACTCCCTCGGGTCATGCATGTGGAGGCACACATGCTGAACTGCATACGAGATATCCGGCCTGGTGAAGGTGAGGTACTGAAGAGCACCTGCAAGACTCCTGTAAGTAGTGGGGTCAGAGACGGGTGTCCCGTCGGTAGCGGAGAGCTTCACCTGAGTATCCACGGGAGTGGAGCACGGCTTGCACTAAGTCATGCCTGCTCGCTGGAGGATATCCAGGCAGTACTGTCACAGGTGAAGGAACAAGCCGCATGGTCGGTCCTCGACCACAATACCAAGGAAGTGGTGGAGGCGGCCTAGCTCCTTCATAGCGAACTCCTGCTATAGAGCAGAAATGGTGCGCCGAAGCAGAGGCGGACTAGACGCTATCAGTACAATGTCATCGACGTACAGTAGGAGGTAAGCAGTGTCACTGCCACGTCGATAGACAAACAGCGAAGTGTCCGACTTAGCTTCGACAAACCCCTGTGAGACCAAGAAGGAGGCGAACCTGCTATACCAGGCTCGCGGTGCCTGCTTCAGTCCGTACAGGGTTTTGTTCAGCTTACAGACCATGTCTGGGCGAGCTGAATCAACAAACCCTGCCGGTTGACTGCAGTACACAGTCTCCGTCAGTGTACCGTGGAGGAAGGCGTTCTTGACGTCCAACTGGTGGACAGGCCAAGAACGCGAGAGAGCCAGCGACAGTACAGTACGAACCGTCGCCGGCTTTACCACCGGGCTGAAGTTCTCGTCGTAGTCGACTCCAGGGCGCTGAGTGAAACCCCGGAGTACTCACCGAGCCTTGTACCTCTCCAAGGTACCGGTCGCCTTCTTCTTATGCGTGAACATCCACTTGCCCGTGACAACATTGCCACGACCGGGACGGGGAACCAGGTCCCAGGTCCGATTGGCAAGCAAGGCCTCATACTCTTCCTCCATAGCGCAGCGCCAGTGAGGGTCGACGAGGGCGCTACGCACGGAAGTAGGTATGGATGAGATCGAAGACGGATCGGTTGGTGGAGATGTCGTCGACGAGAAAGCGGCCCCGTTGAACCGCTCAACTGGCCGAAGACTCCCGGACGCACGTTGAGTCACCATCGGGTGGACGTGACCAGGATCCCTGTGGAGAAGAGGAGGGTTGTACACCGACCGCTCGAGTACAACCACCTCCTCTCGTCTTGGGTAGACAAGAGTGGGTCTCGAAGCCACGTGTGGCGCAGCTGGAGCCCCCCCCCCTCCGCCGCCCCCGCGCTCGTCGCTGGTAGACAAGTGCAGGGTCAGCAAAGCGAGAAGTCGTCGTCGATGTCGCACGTGGCGCAGCTCGTGGTGTCGGGGAGGCTGAGGCAGCACGTGGCGCAGCAGGTGATGCCGCAGGCGTCGATGTCGCACGTGGTGCAGCAGGAGACGGCGGAGGCGTCGATGCCACACATGGTGTAGCTGGTGACGCCGAGGGCATCTGAGGTACAGCAGGTGACGTCGGGGAAGTCGAGGCCGCACGTGGCGCAGCGGGTGACGCCGGAGGCGTCGATGCCGCACGAGGTGCAGCAGTCGGCGCCGGGGGCACCTGATGCGTAGCCTCTGTCGAACCTGTAGAAGAAAGAGGCCAAGGCAGCTGGGAGGCAGCCTCGGGGTTAGTGGGAAAAAGAGAGTCCAGCTCTGTGGTGGAACCAGAAGAGGTGATGGAAAAAGGAAAGGATGACTCGTCGAAGACGACGTGCCGAGAGATCAAAAGACGGTGAGTAGTGAGGTCTATGCATCGGTACCCCTTATGATCAAATGAATACCCGAGAAAAACACACCGAGTCGAGCAGGGCGCAAGCTTATGTGGGGCAGTGGCGGAAAGGTTAGGGTAGCAAGCGCACCCGAAAACTCGAAGGTGATCGTAAAGAGGATCGGTGCCATATAGAGCAAAGTAGGGAGTGGAGGCACGAATCGCTTTGGTGGGAATGCGATTAATCAGAAGTGTGGCAATATGAAGAGCCTCCACCCAGTATCGGGTTGGAATAGATGCCTGGAACATCAGGGAGCGCATGACATCATTGGTGGTGCGAATCATGCGCTCTGCCTTGTCGTTTTGAGGAGAGGTATACGGACAAGACATGCATAGTTGTACCCCATGTGCAGAGAGAAAATTACGAAACGCGGAGTTATCAAACTCGCGTCCGTTATCGCACTGGACAGCTCGGATGGTGCGCCCAAACTGAGTAGAAATCCAAACGAAGAAGTGAGAAAGAGTGACGAAAGTCTCAGACTTCAATCGTAATGGAAAAGTCCAGAAAAAGTGAGAAAAATCATCAATGATCACCAAGTAATAATCAAAGCCTGATACACTGGTAATGGGAGATGTCCATAAATCACAATGTATAAGATCAAACGTGTGCTCAACATGAGTCACAGAAGTGGGAAAAGGAAGCCGAACATGGCGACCAAGCTAACAGGTATGACATAGGGAGTCATGTGTGCCCTAAAACACGAGATCGCAGAACTACTGAACAACTTTGACATAACATCTGCACCAGGGTGGCCAATCCGGCGATGAAAGATGGTGGATGAATCTATCGTACTCAAAGCAAACGGCGGTGATGCAGCGGAAGAAGGAAGCCGAAGTGTGTATAGGGGCCCCGAGCTATCACATCGAGAAAGTGGTCGCCGGGTGGAAATATCCTTCACAGACAAACCAAAAGGACCAAATTCAATGGAAACATTGTTGTCAGTGGTAAAACGGCAAACAGAAAGCAAGTTTTGAATGATATCCGGAGCGACAAGAATGTTTTTAAGCTGGAAAGAACCTGGGAGACCGGAATCACCTACTGAGGTGACCGGAATAACAGACCCACTCCCAACAACGATAGATGAAGGAAAAGAGCGATTGGGAGGATGGGTGGAAGAAAGTATACCAGGATTGGGAGTGGTATGGTATGACGCTTCGGAATCGACTACCCAGTCGGCACCTGGTGGAGTAAGGTGCATGGTGTTGAAGGAAGAAGCTAGCGAATGTCAATCCCACGTCAACGGTGACTCCTAGAGAGGTGCCGACGGCTCCGAGTACCCAACAGGATAGTCGGTGCCTCCGTAGGTCGAAGCTAACTGTCCGTCAGGAGAGTATCAAGGCCCACCATAGGCCTGAGCTGGCGGCCACCAACACTGTAGGTTGGTCCACTGTAGCCCGGGGTGGCCACGAACGCCGGCTGGGGACGCGGTGGTCGTGGAGGCTGAGAACCTGGAGACGGCCCAGGCCACATGTAGATCTGGCCAGTCCACGGGTTGTAGGGTGTGGGCCAAGGTGCGCCTCCCAGGTCGGTACCACCGCTACCACCAGTAGTCGGTGCCGTGGGTGTGGGAGTGCCACCTGCACTGCTACCACCACGGCCGTCGTTCTTTCCTCGGCAGCGACAGTTTCCACTTCCAGTACTGGCAGGAGTGTCTGGAGTGGAAGGTGGTCGTGACGGCGGTCCATCAGCAGCTGGTAAGGGTGGACGAGAGGACTGCCAAGAGCCATAGAAGGCCGTGGCAGAACCGGAGCCAGTAGAGCCTCCTGCAGTGATCTCTTCAAGTTCAAGATCAGACCATACCTTCTCGAAGGTAGGTAGTGGCTCCAGTCGGAGTAGCCACGTCCGTAGGTGACAATAGCGCTCATTCAGGCCCTGAAGGACCTGAAGAACAAGGGCGTTATCGGGGACCGACTCACCAAGGTCACGTAGGGCATCCGTCATGCCCTTCATCTCCCGGCAGTAGGTGGAGACAGAACAGTCACCTTGGATGGTGTTCTGGAACCGAGTGCTGATGTGGAGGGCTCGAGTCACGCGGTTCCCTAGAAACCGCTGCTCAAGGACCAGCCAGGCCCGTCGAGCAGTGCCGCCACCGCGCTGCCTGACGATGTCCTGTAGCTCCTCCGTCAAGGAGACAAGGATCCAGGATAGGACCAGGCTGTCCATGCTGATCTAGGACACCAGTACTGAAGAATCGTCCTGGAGGACATGGTCATCGAGGCAGTAACGCCTCAGCGTGAGGAGCACCATATCATGCCACTGGGCATATGAGGTGGACTCGGAGCTGAGAACAACCGGCACAAGCGTCCGGATGTTCTGAATCCCTGCGGCCTACGCATGAAGAGCGGCCACAAGTGAAGCCGAGTACGTACCAGCGTCCGAGGGAGGCTCGTGGGCAGCACTCGTCGATCGGTGAGCACTCTCCTCGAGCTGGTGGGATAGCGCTGCCACGGAGGCACGTTCCTGCTCTAGGGCGAGAGCGAGTGCCCGCTCGCGCTCGCGGAAGGCAGTTAGTGCTGCGGCAATGTCGGAGGTATCCGCAATGTCGGTGCCGTAGGAAGAAGAAACTGCGTTCTCAGCAGCGACACCAGCGACTGGAAACAGAATCGGCGGGACAGTAGTCGTGGTGCTCCCGTCGATGTCGAGGCTGGTGAGTCCCGTAGCTCGGAAGTACCTGCCATGAAAGTGATAGCGGTGGCAGGGTTGCCGGTGGTACCTACGAGGGGTCCGCCGGCAGCCGGACCGGTTTTCGGAGTCATAGAAGGGGCAGCAGCACCTCCAGGAACCGAAAACACGGGTGGCCGAGCGGTCCAGGGGGTGGTGGTCGCTGTGGGGGCGCCTTCATCGGCTGCGGGCCAAGGGGTAGTGGGCCAGGGGGCAGCCGCAGCCACGTCGGCCCCTCCAGAGGCGGCGGCGGCCCCTCCAGAGGTGGCGGTGGCCACCTGTGCGCGCGTGGCCCCCATCCGGGTGGAGGCGACCCAAATCCGGGTGGGGCCGCACCGATCTAGGGCGCGGCGGCGCCGGATGGGGCGCTGGCGACGGCGGCGCCAGCAGCGGGCCCGGCCTAGGTCGCCGCGGCGTGGTTGGGGGCAGCGGAGGCGAACGGGGCGGCGGCGGCAGTAGCCACAGCGGGCGGCACGGCTGCGCAGGGGCACGGTGCCTCGGCGGCGGCGGCTCCGGCGGGCGGCGCGCCGGCGAAGGCGGCGGCGGCGGCTGTGTCCTAATTAAATCCTAGCTCTGATACCATATTAGAGGATGATTGTGGTTGTATTAGATGAGTAGAATAATGAGGTACAGGGATGATTATATAGAGGGATTAGGTGGGGGAAAGACTAAACTACCCCTAACCCTAATCCCTCACTAATGACTAATATGCCCCTGTGACACACACATAATTACAGTGTCTAACAGTCTCGTCGTAGTCGACTCCAGTGCGCTGAGTGAAGCACCGAAGTACCCACCGAGCCTTGTACATCTCCAAGGTATAGTTCGCCTTCTTCTTATGTGTGAATACCCACTTGCGCGTGACAACATTGCCACGACCGGGATGAGGGACCAGCTCCCAGGTCCGGTTGGCAAGCAGGGCCTCATACTCTTCCTCCATAGCGCGACGCCAGTGAGGGTCGACGAGGGCACTACGGACGGAAGTCGGTATGGGCGAGATCGAAGACGGATCAGTCGATGGAGATGTCGATGAGAAGACAGCTCCGGAGAAGCGCTCAACCGGTCGGACTCTCGAACGCACATCAAGTCACCATCAGGTGGACATGACAGGGATCCCTGTGGAGCAGAGGAGGATTGTACAACGGGCGCTTGATAGACAAGAGTGGGTCTCGTGGCTGCGCGTGGCGCGGCTGTTAGGCACTGTAATTAAGTGTGTGTCACAGGGGCATATTAGTCATTAGAGAGGGATTAGGGTTAGGGGTAGTTTAGTCCTTTTCCCCTCCTAATCCCTCTATATAATCAGCCCTGTACCTCAGCATTATCATCCATCTAATATAGCCACAATTACTACTCTAATATGGTATCAGCTAGGTTTTAATTAGGATTAGGGCTTAACCCTAACCCTAATGACTTAGCCGCCGCCGCCACCTTCGCTGGCGCGCCGCCCGCCGGAGCAGCCGCCCACCTCGCCGGCGCCGAGGCGCCGCACCTCCGCACAGCCATGCCGCCCGACACCAGCGCCCCATCCGCCGCCGCCGCACCCTGGATCGGGGCGGCTCCATCTGGATTCGGGCCGCCTCCACCCGAATGGGGGACGTGCGCGCACAGAGGGGCCGACGCCGCCTCTGGAGGGGCCGCCGCCCCCTGGCCCGCCGACTCTGGAGGAGCTGCCGCCTCTGGAGGGGCCGCCGCCACATCTGGAGGGGCCGACGCCACCTCTGGAGGGGTCGCAACCCCCTGGCCCGTCACCGCTGGAGGGGCTGCCTCCTCTGGAGGGGCCATCGCCACCTCTAGAGGGGCCGCAGCCTCCTGGCCCGTCGCCTCTGGAGGGGGCGCCGCCTCTGGAGGGGCCGCCGCCCCCTGGACCGCTCGACCACCCATGTTTTCGGTTCCTAGAGGTGTTGTCGCCCCTTCTTTCTCTCCAAAAACCGGTCCGACTGCCAGTGGACCCCTCGTAGGTACCACCGGCAACCCTGCCACCGCTGTCACTTTCATGGCAGGTACTTCCGGGCTACGGGAATCGACCAGCCTCGACATTGACGGGAGCACCACGACTGTTGTCCCGCCGATTTTGTTCCCAGTCGCTGGTGTCACTGCTGAGAACGCAGCTTCTTTTTCCTACGGCACCGACACTGCGGATACCTCCGACATCGCCGCAGCACTGGCTGCCTCTCGCGAGCGCGAGCGGGCACTCGCTCTTGCCCTAGAGCAGGAGCCTGCCTCCGTGGCATCGCTATCCCACCAGCTCGAGGAGAGTGCTCACTGATCGACGAGTGCTACCCACGAGCCTCCCTCGGACGTTGATACGTACTCGGCTTCACTTGTGGCCGTAGGGATTCAGAACATCCGGACGCTCGTGCCGGTTGTTCTCAGCTCCGAGTCCACCTCATATGCCCGGTGGCGTGATATGGTGCTCCTCACGCTGAGGCGTTACTGCCTCGACGACCCCGTCCTCCAGGACGATTCTTCAGTACTAGTGTCCTGGATCAGCATGGACAGCCTGGTCCTATCCTGGATCCTTGGCTCCTTGACGAAGGAGCTACAGGACATCGTCAGGCAGCGCGATGGTGACACTGCTCGACGGGCCTGGCTGGTCCTTGAGCAGCGGTTTCTAGGGAACCGCTCGACTCGAGCCCTCCACGTCAGCACTCGGTTCCAGAACACCGTCCAGGGTGATCGTTCTATCTCCACCTACTGTCGGGAGATGAAGGGCATGGCGGATGCCCTACGTGACCTTGGTGAGCCGGTCACCGATAGCCCCCTTGTCCTTCGGGTCCTTCAGGGCCTGAATGAGCGCTATTGTCACCTACGGACGTGGCTACTTCGACTGGAGCCACTACCTACCTTCGAGAAGGTATGGTCTGATCTTGAACTAGAGGAGATCACTGCAGGAGGCTCTACTGGCTCCGGATCTGCCACAGCCTTCTATGGCTCTAGGCAGTCCCCTCGTCCACCCTTACCAGCTGCTGGTGGACCACTGTCACGACCACCTTCCACTCCAGGCACTCCTGCCAGTACATGAGGTGAAAACCGTTGTCGCCGAGGAAAGAATGGCGGCCGTGGTGGTAGCAGTGCAAGTGGCACTCCCACACCCACGGCTTCGACTACTGGTGGTAGTGGTGTTACCGGTCGGGGAGGCGCACCCTGGCCCACACCCTACAACCCGTGGACTGGCCAGATCTACATGTGGCCTGGGCCGTCCCCGGGTTCTCAGCTTCCACGACCACCACGTCCCCGGACTATAGTGGACCAGCCTACAGTGCTGGTGGGCCGCCAGCTCAGGCCTATGGTGGGTCTGGATACTCCTCTGGCGGACAGTCAGCCTCGACCTACGGAGGCACTGACTATCCTGTGTGGGCTGATCTGCCCCTGGCCCAGGCCGGCCCCTCCCTGGCCCAGGGCGGCCAGAACTAGGCCAAGTGGGCTGGTCAGCCCTGGCCCAGGCCGGGGCCCCTTTCTAGAAGGTTTTTGAGTTTAATCTTCTTAGAGATAGATTAAAAGATCCTTTGTAACAGATTAGGACTCTTGTAAGGGGGGGCTATATATACAAGCCAAAAACACCCCAAATTGTGAGAGAGATCAATACAGAAAATTTTCCTCCACTTTTCTAACCCTAGCCGCCTCTCTCCCTCCTGCCCTAGCCGCCAGCCTAGCCTCTGCCCTAGCCGCAGCCACCTCTCCCTCTCTTGGAGCTGCCGCCTCCTACCAGCCCTAGCCTCCAGGCGTGATCTGCAATTGCAGATCAATTTGTCTCTAGACATCAGCAACTCCCGTGTAGCTTCTGTGCTGCACGTAAGCAAGCAGCTGCAACCAGGCAGGTTGCATGTGAAGCTATTCTTGTCTTCACGTGAGGAGATTGCATCTGTTCACCACGTGATCTGCTACAGTATACTCCTTGCTGGACAGCTGTGTAGCCTCTGTACTTCTGCAGCTAGAAGATCAGAGGCAGTTCTGGTGTTTTTGGACGCCGGTTTTCCAACAATCGTGGTATCAGAGCCTGTTTTAACCCTAGGCTGAATTCTGCAAGATGTCGTCTACACCTACAAGCAGCGGCAGCGCCATCAGCCATGGCACACCCTCACCGGCAGCTCGTGAGGTGAACACCGGGACGGGGTTCCCCGTGCTCACCAAGACCAACTACGCAGAGTGGGCTGTCATGATGAAGATCAAGCTGAAGGCGCGGCTGCTTTGGAAGGCCGTGGAGGAGGGGAACGTGAGCGAGCAGGAAGACATGATGGCGCTTGACATCTTGGTCAGCGCTGTCCCGCCGGAGATGATCACGACGATCGGAGAAAAGAGGACGGCGAAGGAGGCATGGGACACGATCGCCATCATGCGGGTCGGGGCCGACCGCGTGAAGAAGACGACGGCGCAGCAACTCCGGAAGGAGTTTGAAGACGCTGTCTTCAAGGATGGCGAAAGTGTGGAGGACTTCTCCCTCCGCCTGAGCGGCATTGCTATCACGGCTTGCGTCGCTAGGGGAGGAGATAGGAGAAGAGAGGGCCGTGGAGAAGCTCCTGCGAAGCGTTCCAGAACGCTTCCAACAGATCGTGGTGGCGATCACGACACTGTTGGACGTGTCGACCCTCACCTTGTCGGAGGTGACGGGCGTCTCAGGGCGGCTGAGAACGCTTTCGACTCGACGCAGCGGAAGGGAGGAGTACACAACGGCCAGCTGTACCTCACTCGGGAGGAGTGGGAGGCACAGCGGAAGGAGGAGCGGTCTACCCAGTCCGCGGGTTCTTCTAAGAGGGGCGGCCGAAAGGGCCCGCCCAAGAAGAACGGAGGCAAGAAGGGAGGTTCCGGGAAGGATATTCCGCGGGACCAATGCAGGAAGTGCGGGAAGAAGGGCCACTGGGCCAGGGAGTGTCGGTCGAAGCCTAAGGAGGAGCCGCAGCAGCAGGCTTTCGTGGCAAAGGCGGAGGAGGAGGGCGCCTTGTTTATGACAAGGGTGGCCTCAGTACAGGAGGAGCATGTACAGGAACGTCCTATGCGCCCACTGGAGATAGTGGAGGGACGTGTCTTCGCTCACCGCAGCAACGACGATGCCTTTGACGACACTCGTTGGTACCTCGACACGGGCGCGACCAACCACATGACGGGTTCGCGCGCCATCTTCTCCGAGCTCGACGAAAACATCGTCGGAACCATCAAGTTCGGCGATAATTCCGTTGTGCGTATCCAGGGGAAGGGTACGGTTCTATTCGCCGCCAAGACGGGTGAGCACAGGAGGCTCACCGGCGTCTACCTCATCCCACGCCTCACCACCAACCTCATCAGCGTCGGCCAGCTGGATGAGGATGGCTACAGCATCACGGTGCAAGGAGGAGTGATGCACATACGGGATGAGCAGCGGCGTCTCCTCACACGAGTTCAGCGCGACGACAGCAAGTTGTACTCCATCAGGCTCAACATCACACGTCCGGTTTGCCTAACCGCAAGGCGTGATGATGTTGCGTGGCGTTGGCACGAACGCTACGGACACGTCGGCTTCCAGGCGCTTCGGAAGTTGGCACGAGAGGAGATGGTGCTCGGGCTTCCGAAAATTGATCATGTCGATCAATTGTGCGAAGCTTGCTTGGTCGGGAAGCAGAGGCGCTCCAGCTTCCCCAAGCAAGCTCGGTGGCGCGCGAAGGGCGCGCTCGACCTTGTCCACGGCGACATCTGCGGGCCTATCACGCCGACGACTCCAGGTGGCAAGAAGATGTTCTTGTTGCTTGTGGATGACATGAGCCGCTATATGTGGCTCTATCTTCTAGCAACCAAGGACAAGGCGCCAGACTTAATTCAGCAATTCAAGGCAACAGCTGAATTAGAGTCCGGGAGGAGGCTGAAGTTACTCCGTACTGATCGCGGAGGGGAGTTCACCTCACAGGAGTTCGGCGAGTACTGCGCTCAGCACGGAGTACAACGTCAGCTCACAGCCCCGTATATGCCGCAGCAAAACGGGGTTGTGGAGCGGCGCAACCAGACGGTGGTCGGCATGGCGAGGAGCATGTTGAAGGCGAAGGGTATGCCCGGGATATTTTGGGGTGAGGCAGTTATCACGGCTGTCTATATCCTGAATCGATCCCCTACCCGCGGCCTTGACGGGAAGACGCCATATGAAGCTTGGCATGGAGAGCGACCAGCCGTCAATTATTTTCGAACTTTTGGGTGCGTGGGGCATGTCAAGAACACGCACCCCCACCTGAAAAAGTTGGAAGACCTGAGTACTCCGATGATTTTTCTTGGCTATGCTGCAGGGACGAAGGGATATCGGATGTATAATCCGGCTGATGGGCGTACACACATATCACGTGACGTGATATTCGACGAGGCGGCCAAGTGGGACTGGGGAGAAGGAGCAGGAGAAGAGGACTACACCACCTTCCACGTCGACTCCTTAGGTCCAGCAGGTGCTGGACCTGCTGTTTCAGCACCCGGAGAGGTGCTGCAGGGTCCGGAGGGGCCGAACAGCACCCCTGCAGTGCCCAGGAGGGGCACAGAAAGGTCTGTACAGACCCTAGGAGTTCCTACGCCAGCCTCCAGACCTGCTGGAGAGGGTCCAGCACCTGCAGCGTCGCCCTAAGGGCCCCTGCAGGGACTGTCCAGCGCAAATCAGGGCTGGGACAGTCCTGCACGGGGGGTCAGCAGCAGCGGAGGATTCCGGACTTGAAGATTCCAGCACCTTCGTCACGCCCCGGAATCCTCCACGGCCCATCCGCTTCGCCACGCCGCCGACGGACGTCGGCAGCAACGTCGACGCCTACCACGACGACGACGCTGCACTTCGGTTCCGCACGATGCGCAACGTGCTAGGAACCCTCACCCCTCCTGGTCGGGCTGAGCGCCCACCAAGCTTGGAGGAGGGGGAGCTTATGTTCACCACCGCGGAGGAGCCCACGTCCTTCGCCGATGCTGAGGAACACCCGTGCTGGAGACGGGCCATGCTCGAGGAGATGGAGTCCATAGAAGAAAACAAGACTTGGCAACTTGTTGATCTTCCTGCAGGACACAAGCCCATTGGCCTCAAATGGGTGTTTAAGGTGAAGAAGGACGAGCATGGGGAGGTGGTGAAGCACAAGGCTCGACTGGTGGCAAAAGGCTATGTCCAACGGCAAGGAATAGACTTTGACGAGGTATTTGCTCCTGTAGCTCGTCTCGAATCTATTCGCTTGCTCCTTGCAGTTGCTGCACACAAGGGGTGGGAGGTACACCACATGGACGTGAAGAGCGCCTTCCTGAACGGCGACTTGATGGAGGAGGTGTACGTCTCCCAACCCGCTGGCTTCATCATCGACGGAGCCAAACACAAGGTGTATCGGCTCAAGAAAGCTTTATATGGACTTCGTCAGGCGCCCAGGGCCTGGAATGCCAAGCTCAACGATAGCTTGCTATCACTTGGTTTCCAGAAGAGTACGAGCGAGCACGGGATCTACTTCCGTGGAGCCGCAGAGGAGAAGCTCATCGTCGGTGTGTACGTCGACGACCTCGTGATTACAGGAGGCGGCACGATCAAGAAGTTCAAGGAAGAGATGATGAAGCGGTTCAAGATGAGCGACTTGGGCCTCTTGTCGTATTATCTTGGCCTGGAGGTGCGGCAGACTGAACAAGGGATAAGCGTTGGGCAGGCGGCCTACGCTTCCAAACTTGTCTCTAAAGCTGGCCTGGAAGGATGCAATCCCTGTGCATTTCCCATGGAGCAAGGCCTCAAGCTTTGCAAGACAAGTGATAGCCCGTTGGTGCATGCAACGGACTATAGGAGCTTGGTTGGAGGGCTGCGATACTTGGTGAACACACGTCCTGATCTTGCCTACTCGGTCGGGTACGTGAGTCGGTTTCTGGAGGAGCCCAAGGAGGATCACTTTGCTGTAGTCAAACGCATTGTACGCTACATAGCGGGTACAATCAACTATGGAGTCTTCTATGCAAGAGGAGGAGACATGGAGCTTATTGGGTACTCGGATAGTGACTATGCGGGAGACGTGGAGGACCGCAAGAGCACAAGCGGGGTGTTGTTTTGTCTTGGAAACAGCCCCGTTTCATGGCAGTCCTGCAAGCAGAAGGTGGTGGCCTTGTCCTCATGTGAAGCAGAGTATATCGCAGCAGCTCAAGGGGCATGTCAAGGTGTATGGATGGCACGGCTGATGGAAGACTTGGCTGAAAAGATGAACGCACCGGTGCTGCGGGTTGATAACAAGTCTGCCATAGACTTGAGCAAGAATCCGGTACATCATGACAGGAGCAAGCACATCGACACCAAGTATCACTACATACGGGAGTGTGTTGACAGTGGTACTATTGTGCTTGAGCAAATCTCCACTCAAGACCAGATGACGGACATCTTGACCAAGGCTCTTGGAAGACAAAAGTTCGTGGAGATGAGAAGAAGGATCGGGATTCTAGACATGGGCCAGTGTCAGGATCAGGAGGAGAATGTGGGCTGATCTGCCCCTGGCCCAGGCCGGCCCCTCCCTGGCCCAGGGCGGCCAGAACTAGGCCAAGTGGGCTGGTCAGCCCTGGCCCAGGCCGGGGCCCCTTTCTAGAAGATTTTTGAGTTTAATCTTCTTAGAGATAGATTAAAAGATCCTTTGTAACAGATTAGGACTCTTGTAAGGGGGGGCTATATATACAAGCCAAAAACACCCCAAATTGTGAGAGAGATCAATACAGAAAATTTTCCTCCACTTTTCTAACCCTAGCCGCCTCTCTCCCTCCTGCCCTAGCCGCCAGCCTAGCCTCTGCCCTAGCCGCAGCCACCTCTCCCTCTCTTGGAGCCGCCGCCTCCTACCAGCCCTAGCCTCCAGGCGTGATCTGCAATTGCAGATCAATTTGTCTCTAGACATCAGCAACTCCCGTGTAGCTTCTGTGCTGCACGTAAGCAAGCAGCTGCAACCAGGCAGGTTGCATGTGAAGCTATTCTTGTCTTCACATGAGGAGATTGCATCTGTTCACCACGTGATCTGCTACAGTATACTCCTTGCTGGACAGCTGTGTAGCCTCTGTACTTCTGCAGCTAGAAGATCAGAGGCAGTTCTGGTGTTTTTGGACGCCGGTTTTCCAACATCCTGTTGGGTACTTGGAGCCATCGGCACTTCTCCAGGAGCCACCGTCGACATGGGATCGACAGTCGATGGCTTCTTCCTTCAGCACCACGCACCTTACTCCACCAGGTGCCGACTGGGTAGTCGATTCCGGAGCGTCATACCATACCACTCCTAGTCCCGGTATACTCTCTTCCACCCATCCTCCCAATCCCTCTTTTCTTTCATCTATCGTTGTTGGGAATGGGTCCGTTCTTCCGGTCACCTCAGTAGGTGATTCCGGTCTCCCGGGTTCTTCTCAGCTTAAAAACATTCTTGTCGCTCCGGATATCATTCAAAACTTGCTTTCTGTTCGCCGTTTTACCACTGACAACAATGTTTCCGTTGAATTTGATCCTTTTGGTTTGTCTGTGAAGGATCTTTCAACCCAGCGACCTCTTTTTCGATGTAATAGCTCGGGGCCCCTATACACACTTCGGCTTCCTACTTCCGCTGCATCACCGCCGTTTTTGCTTTGACTACGACAGCTTCATCCACCATCTGGCATCACCGGCTTGGCCACCCTGGTGCAGATGCTATGTCGAAATTGTTCAGTAGTTCAGTTATCTCGTGTTCTAAGGGCACACATGACTCCTTATGGCATGCCTGTCAGCTTGGTCGCCATGTTCGGCTTCCTTTTCCCACTTCTGTGACTCATGTTGAGCACACATTTGATCTTATACACTGTGATTTGTGGACATCTCCCATTACCAGTGTATCGGGCTTTAATTATTACCTGGTGATCATTGATGATTTTTCTCACTTTTCATGGACTTTTCCATTACAATTGAAGTCTAAGACTCACTCTTTCTCACTTCTTCGTTTAGATTTCTACTCAGTTTGGGTGCACCATCCGAGCTGTCCAGTGCGATAACAGACGCGAGTTTGATAACTCCGCGTTTTGTAATTTTCTCTCCGCACATGGGGTACAGCTACGCATGTCTTGTCCGTATACCTCTCCTCAAAACGGCAAGGCAGAGCGCATGATTCGCACCACCAATGATGTCATGTGCTCCCTGATGTTCCAGGCATCTATTTCAGCCCGATACTGGGTGGAGGCTCTTCATACTGCCACACTTCTGATTAATCGTCTTCCCACCAAGGCGATTCGTGCCTCCACCCCCTACTTTGCTCTATATGGCACCGATCCTCTTTACAATCACCTTCGAGTTTTCGGGTGCGCTTGCTACCCTAACCTTTCCGCCACTGCCCCACATAAGCTTGCGCCCCGCTCGACACGGTGTGTTTTTCTCGGGTATTCCCTTGATCATAAGGGTTACCGGTGCTTAGATCTCACTACTCGCCATCTTTTGATCTCTCGGCACGTCGTCTTCGACGAGTCATCCTTTCCTTTCTCCACCACCTTTTCCGATTCCACCACAGAGTTGGACTCCCTTTTTCCTACTGAACCCGAGGCTACCTCCCAGCTGCCTTAGCCTCTTTCTTCTGCAGGATCAACACGAGCTACGCCTCAGGTGCCCCCGGCGCCGACTGCTGCACCTCGTGCGGTATCGACGCCTCCGGCGTCACCCGCTGCGCTACGCGTGGCCTCGGCTTCCCCGACGTCACCTGTTGTACCTCAGATGCCCCCGTCGTCACCAGCTGCACCATGTGCGGCATCGACGCCTCCGGCGTCACCTGCTGCACCACGTGCGGCATCAGCGCCTGCGGCATCACCAGCTGCCTCCCCAACGTCACCTGAAAAGAGCACGACGCCACCAGCTGCGCCACGGCGGCACCGACGACAACTTCTCGCTTTGCTGACCCCGCACTTGTCTACCAGTGACAAGCACGCGGAGGGGGGGGGGGGGGCTCCTGCTCCAGCTGCGCCACGCGTGGCCTCGAGACCCACTCTCGTCTACCCACGACGAGAGAAGATGGTTGTACCCGAGCGGCCGGTGTACAACACCCCCTCTCCTTCACAGGGATCCTGGTCACGTCCACCCTATGGTGACTCGACGTGCGTCCGGGATTCTTCGGCCAGTTGAGCGGTTCGACGGGACCGCTTTCTCGTCGACGACATCTCCACCGACCGAGCCTTCTTTGATCTCACCCATACCTACTTCCGTGCGTAGCGCCCTCGCCGACCCTCACTGGCGCCGCGCTATGGAAGAAGACTATGGGGCCCTGCTTGACAACCGGACCTGGGACCTGGTTCCCTGTCCCGGTCGTGGCAATGTTGTCACAGGCAAGTGGGTATTCACGCATAAGAAGAAGGCGGATGGTACCTTGGAGAGGTACAAGGCTCGTTGGGTACTCCGGGGTTTCACTCAGCGCCCTGGAGTCCACTACGAAGAGACTTTCAGCCCAGTGGTGATACTGTCGCTGGCTCTCTCGCGTTCTTGGCCTGTCCACCAGTTGGACGTCAAGAACGCCTTCCTCCACGGTACTCTGACCGAGACGGTGTACTGCGGTCAGTCGGCAGGGTTTGTAGATTCAGCTCACTCAGACATGGTTTGTAAGCTGAACAAATCCCTGTACGGACTCAAGCAAGCACCGCGAGCCTGGTATAGCCGGTTCGCCTCCTTCTTGGTCTCACAGGGGTTTGTCGAAGCTAAGTCGGACACTTCGTTGTTGTCTATCGACGGGGCAGTGACACTGCTTACCTCCTACTGTACGTCGATGACATTGTACTGACAGCGTCTAGTCCAGCTCTGCTTCGGCGAACCATTTCTGCTTTGCAGCAGGAGTTCGCTATGAAGGACTTGGGCTGCCTCCACCACTTCCTGGGTATTACGGTCGAGGACCGACCAGGCGGCCTATTCCTTCACCAGCAACAGTACTGCCTAGATATCCTCCAGCGAGCGGGCATGGCTGAGTGCAAGCCGTGCTCCACTCCTGTGGATACTCAGGCGAAGCTCTCCGCTACCAACGGGACACCCGTCTCTGACCCCACTTCTTACAGGAGTCTTGCAGGTGCTCTTCAGTACCTCACCTTCACCAGGTCGGATATCTCGTATGCGGTTCAGCAGGTGTGCCTCCACATGCATGACCCGAGGGAGTCGCATCTCACCGCTGTGAAGCGGATTTTTCGGTATCTACGAGGTACCCTCAACTACGGCCTCCTCCTTCAACGTGACACGGCCTCTGAGCTGGTCGCGTACACTGACGTTGACTGGGCAAGCTGCCCAGACACACGACATTCTACTTCTGGGTACGCCGTCTTCTTGGGCGGCAACCTCATCTCCTGGTCCTCGAAGCGACAGCCCGTGGTGTCGCGCTCGGCTGCTGAGGTGGAATATCGCGCCGTGGCTAACAGCGTGGCTGAGGCATCCTAGCTTCAGCAGCTACTTCAGGAGCTCCACACTCCCATCGCCAGGAGCACCCTCATCTACTGCGACAACGTCAGCGTCGTGTACCTCTCCACCAACCCGGTCTAGCATCAGCGCACGAAGCAAGTGGAGATCGACCTCCATTTTGTTCGTGAGCGGGTTGCACGCGGCGAGGTTCGGATACACCATGTCCTGACGACGACGTAGTTCACCGACATCTTCACGAAGGGCCTACCGTCATCGCTGTTCTCCGAGTTTCGGTCCAGTCTTAACATCTGCAGTGGCTACATGTTGTGACTGCGGGGAGGGTTAGACACTGTAATTAAGTGTGTCACAGGGGCATATTAGTCATTAGAGAGGGATTAGGGTTAGGGGTAGTTTAGTCCTTTTTCCCCTCCTAATCCCTCTATATAATCAGCCTTGTACCTCAGCATTATCATCCATCTAATACAGCCACAATTACTACTATAATAGAGACGACTGGCGTGGAGGGCTCCGGTGCCGTGCGTGGCGCAGCTGGAGCTGGGCACCATAACGCGCTCGTTGCTGGTGGACAAGTGCGGGGTCAGCGAAGCGAGAAGTCGGGGACGTAGTCGGTGCAGCGCCTGGTGCAGCTGGTGACGTCGTCGGAGTCGCTGCAGGTGACGTTGGGGAGGCCTAGGCCGCGCGTGGCACAGCTGGTGTTGTAGGGGCCACGTGAGGTGTAGTCGGTAATGCCGGAGACGCCGATGCCGCGCATGGCGCAGCTGGTGACGTCGGGACCACCTGAGGTGCAACAAGTGAAGCTGGAGGCGTCGATGCTGCACATGGTGCAGCAGGTGACGTTGGGGGTACCTGAGGCGTAGCGCGTACCGGACCTGCAGAAGAAAGAGGCCAAGGCAACTGGGGAGCAGCCTCGGGGTCAATGGGAAAAAGAGAATCCAGCTTTGTGGTGGAACCGGAAGAAGTGGTGGAGAAGGGAAATGAGGACTCGTCGAAGATGACGTGTCGAGAGATCAAAAGGCGGTGAGTGGTGAGATCTAAGCACCGGTAACCCTTAGGGCTTGTTTCAATACAACTAAATACTCTCCATTTGAAGTGAATTGAAGGGGATTGGAGTAAAAATTAGTTCATTTTCCACTCCAATCCACTCCATTTCTTATTATCCAAACAAGCCCTTATGATCAAGGGAATACCCGAGGAAAACACACCTTGTCGAGCGGGGCACAAGCTTATGTGGGGCAGTGGCGGAAAGGTTAGGGTAGCAAGCGCACCCGAAAACTCGAAGGTGGTCGTAATGAGGATCGATGCCATATAAAGCAAAATAGGGGGTGGAGGCACGAATCGCCTTGGTAGGAAGGCGATTAATCTGAAGTGTGGCAGTGTGGAGAGTCTTAACCCAGTATCGGGCTGGAACAGACGCCTGGAACATCAGGGAGCGCATGACGTCATTGGTGGTACAAATCATGCGCTCCGCCTTGTCGTTCTAAGGAGAGGTATACGTACAAGACATGCGTAGTTGTACCCCATGTGCGGAGAGAAAGTTACGAAACATCGAGTTATCGAACTCGCGTCCGTGATCACACTAGACAGCTCGGATGGTGCGCCCAAACTGAGTCGGAAATCCAAACGAAGAAGTGAGAAAGAGTAACAAAAGTCTCTGACTTCAATCGTAATGGAAAAGTCCACGAAAAGAGAGAAAAATTATCAATGATCACCAAGTAATAATTAAAGCCCGATACACTGGTAATAGGTGATGTCCCCAAATCACAATGAATAAGATCAAAAGCGTGTTCAACATGGGTAACATAAGTGTGAGAAGCAAGTCGAACATGGCGACCAAGCTGACAAGCATGACATAAAGAGTCAGTGTACCCCTAGAACACGAAATAACAGAACTGCTAGATAGCTTCGACATAGCATCTGCACCAGGGTGGCCAAGCCGGCGATGCCAAATGGTGGATGAAACTGTCGTAGTCAAAGCAAAAGGCGGTGATGCAGCGAAAGTAGGAAGTCGAATGGTGTAGAGAGGCTCAGAGCTATCACATCGAAAAAGAAGTCGTCGGGTAGAGAGGTCTTCACAAACCAAACAGATCAAACTCAATGGAAACATTGTTGTCAGTGGTAAAACGATGTGCAAAAAGAAAATTCTAAATGATAGCGACAAGAATGTTTTTCGGCTGGAAGGAACCCGGGAATCCAAAATCACCTACTGAGGTGACCGGAAGAACAGACCTGTTCCCAACAACGATAGATGAAGGAAAAGAGGGATTGGGAGGGTGGGTGGAAGAGAGTATACCAGCATTAGGAGTGTTAAGATACGCTCCGGAGTCCGCTATCCAGTCAGCACCTGGTAGAGTAAGATGCATGGTGCTGAAAAAGGAGGCCAGCAACTAGCGATCCCCCGTCGAGGGTGGCTCCTGGTGTGGAGGGCACGAGTCGCGCGGTTTCCCAGAAAACGCTGCTCAAGGACCAGCCAAGCCCGACGAGCAGTGCCGCCACCGCGCTGCCCGACGATGTCCTGTAGCTCCTTAGAGACCAAGCTGTCCATACTGATCCAGTAGACATCCACCGAAGAGTTGTTCTGGAGGACGTGGTCATCGAGGCGAAAACGCCTCAGCGTGAGGAGCACCAGGTCACACCACCGAGCGTATGAGGTAGACTCGGAGCTGAGGACAACCGACACGAGTGTCCAAATGTTCTGAATCCTGACGGCCTATGCATGAAGAGCACCCACAAGTGAAGCCGAGTACGTACCAGCGTCTAAGGTGGGCTCGTAGGTAGTACTCATTGACCGGTGAGTACTCTCCTCGAGCTGATGCGAAAGAGCGGCCACAGAGGCACGCTCCTGCTCCAGTGCGAGAGCGAGTGCCCGCTCGCGCTCGTGAGAGGCAGCCAAGGCCGCGGCGATGTCGGAGGTGTTCGTCGTGTCAGTAGCCGCGCTGTCAGCAACGGCGCCGGCGGCTAGAAACAGGATCACCGGCGGGACAGAGGTCATGGTGCTCCCGTCGACGTCGAGGCCGGTGGACGTGACGGTGGGATCGCTAGCCCCGGAGATAGTATCTGCCATGAGAACAGATGTTGTGGCCGGCCAAGGGAGGGAAGCGCTAGTCGATCCGGCGGTGCCCCCCCCCCTAGTGCGCCTGGCACTCTGGCAGGCCGGCCGTATATGGCACCGGTCGGCCGAGACTCGGCGACGGCGGCGCCCCAAAACCAGGTGGTGGTGGCGGCCTTGCAGCAGGGGCGGCAGCACTGTGGCGGCGGCAGCTGCGTCCGCAGATGCGGGTTGGGGCGGGAGGAGCGAACGTGTTGTAGTAGGGGGCGGCGCGGTGGCCAGGTGGTGCGGCAGGTGGCGGGGCAGGGCGACGGCACCTGTGGGCGCGGCGGCAGGGTGTAGCGGCGGGGTGTAGCGACGGCGCGGCGCCCGCAAGCGCGGCGGCGGGGAGGGATGGCGGTGCGGCGCCCGCAGGTGGCGGTGGCGCGACAACAGGGAGCGAGAGGGTGCGGCGAGGGGTCGGGCGACGGTAGCGCCGACGGCGGGGTGGTGTGGCGGCGCGGCGGCAGGAAGGGACGGTGTCGCGAGGCCCACAGGTGGTGGTGGTGTGACAGCAGAGGGCGGGCGGCGGGGTGGTGCAGCGGCGGCGCGCCACCGTGGGCAGCGGGGGTGGCAGTGTCGACGGCGCGGGCCCGGGGAGGCGGCAGCTGTGATGGGGCCATTAGGGTTAGGGCTAATCCTAATTAACTAGCTAATGATACCATATTAGAAGGGACTGAATTGGATGATTAATCCTGAGGGTCAAGGGTACAATATATAGAGGGATTAGGTGGGGGGAGACTATTAAGCCCCTAACCCTAATCCCATCCAAATGACTAAATTACCCCTGGTTATCCCCCTAATTACATAGTCTAACAGAACAAAAGAAATTTATGGGAGACTGGGACTAATAAGAGAATCCAACAACTATATGATTGGTATAACCCACACTGCAAAACACCATAGCAGGCCCAGAATTGCACTTCTGCATTCCTAAGGTACTTGAGAAAGATGTCAAGGAGCTATGCTTAATATAACTACTGATGGTGCAAAAGGAAATAGGAAAGAAAAATTAGTTTTCCTTCAACAATCATGTTATTGCTACACAAATTATTTCATTTGAAATTTTGGATGTAATGCATTTAGTAATGTTCATAGACAAGGAAGTCAGGAAGTAGTTCAGAAAAAAGTAGATCTGAACATGTAATACCTCAAGAAAATCATTAAACTCTGCTTGCATTTTAGGAGCCTCTTTTCCCCAAGCTTCACGAAACAAATGGCCCAGAACAAAAACGCCCACAGCAGTGTACCTATGAACAAAAGGTGAAGAACTTTCAGCCATATGATACATTGGCCACGAAATAAGGAGAAATTAGCACAACATACACATTCCCAAAGCTGTTCTTCGCATATGCACCACCAAGGTGACCAGCATACATGAAGAGAGATCCTGAATGCTTGAGAGTGACCTGGAACACAATATCATATTAGGGCAGGCAACATCGTTATAATACCTGATTAGTCTGCCAGAGAACACAACATTTAATTTAAAGGAAAACACAACATTCACAAATACCTCCAGGTTTGCTAGGCCATGAGACACCATCTCAATCATTTGTGTTCTTGTCTGGCATCACAAGAGTTGAGGACAAGCTTGTCAATAAGAAGATCAAAATTGACGATAACAGACACCCAAACAACTCACGATAAGCTGGTATCGTTTTAATAACAAGTTCACTAAGAATGAAGTCACTACGAGCAATGTAGTTACAGTGAAAATTAACTGAGTCAAGGTGCAAATTAAATGTCCGTGTTATGTTATGTATATCAAAGTGCATGAACGCTGGTAAGTCCTGCATCAAGCTCAAGTGTCCAACTACTAAATGCACTGCTTCTTATTTCATTTGAATTACTATAAATTATCAACCTCATTGCAATGCAATAGAAAAAGGCAATGATTGAGCAACCTGGATACTATGTGTGCCTGTGTAACTTCCAGAACCTATCAGATTAATTCTATTGACGCAAACATTTCAGTGCTACCAGTCACAATCTGTTCGAAGACGGTGATCACCTACCTCCTGATCAGACTTCTCGTTCTCGAATTTGGGGTAGAATGTGGCCCTGATCTTCGCCTCTGCGAGGGTGCTGTTGTCGACAGAAAAATCTGACGCCCCCTTGATGACCTTCGACAGCCGAGCGACGTCAACACCCTGCTCAGCGGCTGCGGCAGAGTAGGTGGGCGCCGGCGCGACGCCGGCATCTGTGGTGGAGGTCGCGTAGCCCCTGGGCACCCACCGCTGCGCCGCCACCCGCGCCGTGGCCCGCGAGGCGAGGGTCAGCCTCTCCACGGGCGCGGCGATCTCGTCGGCCTCGGAGATGATGGAGGGCGACGATGAGGCGGCCCCGGTGGCCTTCGGCTTCCATTGCTGCTGCGGCGGCGGCGGCTGGGTCTGTGGAGGGTTAAGAGAGGATTGAGGAGCGATGTGAGGGTTAGGATTTAGCCGCGGCGGTGGCGAGCACCAGGAGGAGGAGGAGGTGGTGGCGGAGGGGGAGGAGAAGCGTACCCGGTCGCGTCGAGGCATTGGGAGCGCTGGCGCGGCGGAGGAGGAGAGGCGGAGAGGTAGGAGGAGCGGGAGGAGGCGGTGCGGGGCGCGAGGGCAGAGGAGGGAGGAGGCGGGCGACATACAAGGGGCGGTGCGGCGGTGGACGGAGTGGACGGACGCCCCCGACGCCGACGCGCGGCAGAAGGTTCGAGTGCGGGTGCGGGTGCGGGTGGGGTTCCGCAGGGTTCGGGCGAGGCCGGGCTCGTGGGCCAACTGCGCGCCACGTGGCGCTTTCCAGATCCTCGTGGGCCAATACTTAGGCCCATTCGTAGAGCAGCCGGTGCTGTGACAGGCCGTGTTCTCGGCCAACCAGGCTCCAACGGCTCGACGTGGGCGGATGTTTCGTGGGCCATACTGGGCCGACTTAATCAACTTTAGCTTTCAAGTTAAAACTAACTAGCTGAACCAATGCCCGTGCGTTGCTTCCATTAAATTTACTTCACTGCTCTGAAACGTCCGTTACTTCCATTAAACTGACATATGCATGACTCAATTCTGATCAACACCTGCGTTTTTTTTGCATCCGCATCCTCCTACCTAACAGAAGCACACATAAATAGCTATGGTTCATTTTACAGTCATAACTAACGCTCCCGTCTCCTCCATCACTAATACACCCATATCATCGATGGGCGATGGCTATTTTTCCTTTTACTACTGTAACTTGATTTGATACCTTTTGGCTTTTAGTTCCTACACTCCTGATAAACACATCAAATAAGAATTTGTTGCGGACTGCTAGAAAATCGAGATCGCAATGCGAACCGAAACTGATTTAGCATCATATGGCTGAAGAAACCCGGGACCTGGGTGTGTTTAGTTTGAGTGATATGGTAGGACGGGTGATCTCTGTTTTACTACTGTTTGATTTGGAGACGTAGTAGGATGTGATGAACCTCTTGAGAATATTCCTTCAATATTCAGGACGGTTTGAGCCACCGAAATCGGTGGAATGAGTCCATCCCACCTCCAATATACAAGTTGAATTTCATAGTAAAGTGGATTAGTGAGGGGTTTTGAGGTTGAAGGTTGTTATGATAAGTATTATGGATCGGCTAAACGCTAGATCTCTCGGGATTTGGTGAGAATAAAAGAATCCTAATGAACATGAATGAAACTTGATGAGAACGAGAATGGTGAACACACCTTCGGGTGTTGAGGATGTTGCCATGACAGTGTTGCCGAAGTGTAATTATCGGCGCACGGGTTTCGTGGTGTCGACGGTGATGGCGGTGTCGGGGTCCTTTCCCTCACTCCCCGCACGTATTAGATCGGATTTCTTAGTTTGTTTAGGGTGTTTGAGCACGGACGCACATAGGGTCATGTGCCTCGGCTACCCCTCTTAATATAGCGCAAGTGTGAGAGGAGGCCCCAATCATGGGTTGGTTAGCGCCCCCGATCAGGGCGCGTGAGAGGAGTTGGACTCGGTATGGTTAGCGTCTCGGATGCGCAAGCATATGCTTGGTTCTAATATGCTCAAGACTAAAAGTATGATTTTGGATTTTGTCTTTCAAAACATAAACTTAATATCGATGTGTTTGGCAGCACCACTCGACTTGTTGTTGTGAGAGTATAATATTATGGGTTCATTGTTGCAGTATAACTTAATTGGTTTTTAAATGCTGTGAACCACTCTAAGACCGGGTAGAAATTTCTTAAGCCATAATGCCTGCTCTGTGACCTCATAACAAGCAACAAACTCGACATGCATTATGTATGATGCAGTGACAATTTGTTTGGAGTTTGTAACACCCCAAAACCTGTTAAGAGGGGAATTTAAAAAATTTTGGACGTATTGCATGTGGTGCAGAAATTCAAATTCAAATTCAACTCAAAACAGAAAAGAAAAAGAAAAAACAAACCCCCCCGGCCAGTGGGCCGAAACCCACCAGCCGGCCCACCTCGCCCCCGCGCCAGCCCGCAACCGCGCGCCCCGTTTTCCTCTCACTCACATGTGGGGCCCGCCGTCTTCTTCCTCCTCGCGCGCGCGCTCGGCCGACCCGGGACTCCTCTCTCCCCCGAATCGAAACCACCCCGGATACCCGCGTATCCCAGCCAAATTTCGGTTCTGGACGACTCCAGCTCGATCCCAACCGAACGCCGCCCTCCCCCAGCTATATAAACACCGGCATCGTCCCGTTTTTCGCCCGCGATCGGCTGTTTTTCCTCCCGGTGAGAACCGAAGCTCCGATCACCGTTTTCTCTCGATCTTTGCTCGGTTTCTCTGATCTAACGCGCCGATCTTGTTCCACCGCCTCCGGGGAATCACGCAGGTGCAGAAAACTCGGTGGTTTGCGCTTCAGACACAGCGCCGACGAGCATCGCCGTGAATTCACCTCGGACCTCGTCGCCGACCGTCTTCTAGGACCTACGAGCTCAAGAAAAACCCCCAGGTGAGATCCCCGACCTCCCCTCTACCGATCTATGCCATGAAATCCCAGTTTAGGAAGAATAGACGAAGATCCGAAGTTTTCTGGCGAGATCGCCGCCTCCCGCCGCCGGGCAGCGCCGCCGCGCACGGTCAGAGCGACGTGGCCGCTTGTGCGCCGTCTATTTTAAATCGCACGGTAGGATTGAAATCCTCGCGTACCGGTTCGATGTTATAATCTCAGCCGTCTGTTTTAAATCGGACGGTCCACGTCAGCCCCGCATTATAAAGACCGGAATTCTTACGCGCTACCCCCTGGGGATCTCGGAAAATACGAGCTAGCCCCGGAAACTTCTAATCTAGCCTCTGGAACTTCAGAAATTCATTTAAAAATCAGTTTTAGCCCCTGGACTTAATAAAAATTAGGAAAACCCCTCTGTTATGTATAGATAGACCCCTCGAAATTTATGAAATAATATAATAGACCCTGTAGTGGGGTGAATTTACCTTTTTAACCCTGTATGATATTAAATTTAGGAATTTGAACATGTGATTAGTATTTAAAATTTAAAAGATGGGACAAACACATAGCAAATTCAAATTTAAACTCTCCTAGCACTTGGGAAACTTTGGAGTGAGTTAAAAATAGATTTTCAGCTGAAATGAATCTGTCTAATTAATTGTTCACATTTATTAGTTATAGGGACATATTTTTAGGTTAGAGAATAATTCTAAAAATTGGTAAAATAAATGTAAATTAGTTCACATCAGAGGAGAAATTCAAAAGATATTATTTAATATTTTAGATCAGAACCTATTCTGTTTGGATGATGTGTCTTACTATTGTCATAATAAAGTTCACATTTAGGTATAGAAAATAAATATGAAAATATAGGAAAATAGGTATACATAACTAGAAAAGGATAAATGAAGTCTCCAAATCCAAAGATTTCAGTTTAGGATTTGGTAGAAGATCTGAAAACCCATTTGGAGTAGGAAAATACCTTCCATTCATACTTGATAGCTAAGATGTGTATCAATTGAATATAAGGAATTTGTTTAAATTGGAAATTCATATATAGTGTGCAAACATAAATCTGAATACAAAAGTTAGAAATCATATGCACATGTTTAAAAGTGCATGTAAGCCAAAAATCAACACACATAGAGTAACCACAACACTTAGAAAATGTGAATGACTATCATAGATGTGAATGTGTGGTTTGTATGAAGTGAAAGTGTGAACTATGTCTTATGGATTGTTGTTTTCTTTTACTATGTGTGTTGGCATGAATAGAACTTGCTCCAGAGCAAGTTCTTCCCTTTCAAGAACAAGACTTTCCATTCCCAGAGCAGCAGGAAGAAGGCAAGTGTCCTTGACCACTTTGTTCCTATGCTAGGATGTGTAGATAGAATTTATTGCATTATCAATTGAAATATGAAACCCATGCTATTTTAGTTTCCCTAGAATTGCATTACCTTGTTTCCTTTTAGCTTGGGTTGGGATTTATTTTATCATGTCATTTATTGTTATGCTTAGTCATGCTTAGAATGGGATAATTGGAATATGAGATCATCAATTTATTTACCTTACTCTTGAATGAGATGTTATGAGTTATGTAGAGGTAGGGATCAAGGCAAGTTGGATGATTTGGTTGGTGCTGGGTGCACGAGACTCGAGTTTGTGTTTAGTACTTGCCTGGATCCTAAGGACCGGTTCATGGAGCATGTAACCTAGCTTTACCGTGCCAACCACATGCTGAGATGGGGCAGCTTGGCCAATTAATTAGGTGTATCCCCGGCGTAGTATGGGTCTGTTGGATGGTGCGGGGAATAGGTGTCAGCTGGACTACCATATGAACCGCAAGGCTCAAGAGGGGGCCACTGCAGCGGGGTTGGAGCCTCTTGTATGCTGTTAGGGGTGAAACCTCAGTGGGCCCACGCTCATCGGGAATCCCTTTGTAAAGCTTCGTAGTGATCTCCTGGCGACACACCTAGGAAGTGTGAATGTGGTTCGTAGCCACTAGCATAATGGAGGTTCTTTTAGTCCACCCGGCAACGGGGGATGAAATCACTACATGTGGGTACAGTGGTGCAAACTCTGCAGAGTCAAAACTGTCATGACAGTCATGCTCACGGTCAAGAGCGGCTTGGACTTATTCATGATTAGAGGATGATGACTTTAGAAGTTGTGGATGTTAAGCGAGGAGCTTAACATTGGAAATGATGTTATGGTTATTTGATTATGGTGATGGGATGGGAGATTGGGACCATTTCACCTGTGTAGTAATGTAGGTGCTTAATAAGCTAAGGTGATAGGTATTAATTGCGTAGTGCTTTAACCATGAGTTCAAACTCTCCTTGTTCTAGCCATGCATGACATAACCTTCCCCCACTTGTTGAGTATCAATGGTACTCAACCTTGCATATTTGTTGGTTTATATTGCTGCTCAGGTCAATAGAATGATGTGGTGTTCAATGACCAAGACTTCGGACCCGAAGAAGGATTCTAGGTTCATGGAGTCCCCCGGGCAACGCCTGTGACGGAGCCCCCAAGAATAATATTCCGCTGCCATTTTATTTACATGTTATGAACTTATTGTCGTCCATCGAGACATATGCTATGTAAGACTTATTTATATTCGACACCTGGCTTGTAATAAATGATGCTTCACTATTTATCATCACATGTATGAGAAAATGATCCTGGCATACATGTGATATTTACTCGGTTGTTCTTCGGAGAAACCGGGTGTGACAGAAGTGGTATCAGAGCCAAGGTTGCCCGTAGGAACATGGACCTAGGTAGAAATGGACGTATTTAAGGACTCTATTTTCTTAAAAGACTATTTTACAAAGGTGTGGGTTGAAAAGTGTTATTTAATAGGGTCACTTTATTCATCTTACCCCAACTTGTATTCAAAATAGGATTTTTGTTTAAAATCTTATCTAACTTAAGTTTAAATGCTTTATGTTTTAGATGGTTCGCATGATCCGTACCGCTCGCAAGTCCACAGGAGGGAGAGTTCCCGTAGTTGCCCTTGCCCTGAGAGAGGAGGACCGTCCGGTGAGGTATCTCTCCTACGGATTGGCAGTAGGAGGCTTATTGCGCCGTCTTCGACGTATGCTCCAAGCCGCCGGCAATACGGGCAAGCTGATCATACACTATAGCTCCACCCGGACCATCCGTGAGAAGCGGGAAGAATGGAGTTCAGAAATGAGGATTATCCATGAAAATCAGCTGCTTGAGATCCACCGCTCTCCAGCTTGTCGAGCGACACAGGTCGATGCGGAGAAGGATGTCACCTGGGAGGCAATCACCTGCCAGAGTCACATCTACCGTCGCCACTTGGACAGGACTGAGTACATGTATGTCCTCCAGCGTTAGAGTGGTACAACGGAGTATAAGTACCCGCCAGTGCAGCAAGGGACTTCCCATGAGCACATGGACTTGTGCTTAGAGGATGCTGCTATGCTCAGCACTCGACTGTAGGAGTGTCAGCAGGAGCTTCAGGATGTTCGTGACACCCTGAAGGAGACTGAGGCGTTGCTTTGAGCCAGCTTGAGGGCTAGAGAAAGAGGAGATGGGAATGAACTGTGTGTCACCGTGAATGACACATGGACTCCTGACTCCCCAGATCGCCGGGCGATCAGGCGTCGTCGCACTTCTCCACCAGCAGCCTCCCCACCCAAAGCGGAGTTAGAAGGCAGTCGCAATAATGAGGAAGATCCCGAGGAGCCAGCTCAGTGATACGAGTCGTGTAGAGTCGTTCCCTATAGTTCAACAGGTTATCGAGTAGGCGAGTCAATACCTTAGTTAATGGTGTGTTAATGTGTGGTGTGTAACGTGAGTTGTGGAAGCCATGAGCAATTGTCCACAACCTCGTCTTCAAGTTGCTTTGCCTTGATGTGTGAACCCCTATGAAATTAATAGTGCATTTATTTTTGCGTGAGACATGAACCCTCAGAAAAATATAAATACAACAAGGCCTCAACATTACAAAGTGCAAACAAGTAAAATTGGTAAGATCATACGTAATGCTTTAAATTGACATTTGGTTGATCATGATAGATGGTCGGAAGAGGAAAGGGTTGTGGTGCCAACCCCGCCAACAACAACGATGGGGCCGGCAACCCTCATCTTTCTGGTGGCCAAGACAGGGGTGGTCGCCGTGAAGGAGTTGATCCCATCCACCAAATGCTGGAAAATCAGAATCAGCTCATCCAGAGCCTGACTCAAGTGGTGGCCAACTTGCACCAAGCTCCACCTCCACAAGTTGCACCACGCCAACCAAGGCTGAGTGAGTTTCTAGGGACTCAACCTCCAAAGTTTGCAAGTGCTGATGAACCTCTGGAGGCAGATGATTTTCTAAAGACCATTGAGAGCAAGATGAGGATCATACAATGCCAGGGGTATGAGAGGGTGTTGTTTGCCTCTCACCAATTGCATGGACCTGCTGCTGATTGGTGGACCGCTTACATGGCCGCCCATCATGACCCTGAGAACATCACTTGGGAAGAGTTCAAGCGTAGCTTCCGCAACCACTACATACCAAGGGGTGAACTTAAAAACAAGAGAAAGGAGTTCTTGGGGCTGCAGCAAAGAAACATGACGGTGAGGGAATACCTCACTAAATTCACCCAACTATCCCGTTATGCACCACGGGACATAGAGACTGATGAGCAGAAACAGGATTGCTTCGTGGAAGGACTCACAACAGAAATGCAGTGTGCAATGTCCTCCAACGAGTATGAAAGCTTCCAAAAGATGGTGGACCGAGTATTTATTGTAGAAAGGAAGTTGAAGGCCTTGAAAAATGAAAACAAGAGGAAGGCGGGATGGTCACACCAAGCCTCGGGCAGCAACACCCGCCCACGTCTGATGCAGCAACCCGCAGGGCAGACGAGTCATGCTGTGGTACCCTACTCCGCGCCGAGAGGGTACAATCCGAACTTCAGGCCTCCGTCAGCACCATTACAACCACAACGTCAGTTTGTACAGCAGCCTCGACCCACATATCAACCTCGACCAGCAGTACAAGGACCCCCAAATCAACCCCAAGACAACAAAGGCCAGGCACCTAAGGTTGGGGTGCAATGCTTTAAATGTGGTGAAGTGGGGCACTACGCCCATAAGTGCCCAAAGAAGAAGCCCGTGCAGTCGCAACAGCAAAATGTGATGCGAGGACGGGTGAACCACGTGACCATGGAAGAAGCGCAAGAGGCAACCGACGTGGTAGTTGGTAAGTTTCCTGCCAATTTACACATTGCAACCCTGTTGTTTGATTCTGATGCTACCCACTCGTTCATTGCCCAAGGGTTTGTTAAGAAGCATGATCTAGCAACAACACAAATGAACCATATGCTAGCAGTAAACTCTCCAGGTGGAGAAATAAGGACAAGACAAGTGTGTCCCAAGGTGAATCTAGACATTAATGGGGTAGTATTTACTGCCAACCTCATAGTGATAGATTCACAAGGGATAGATATTATTTTGGGCATGGATTGGTTGACCAAACATAAGGGAATCATCCATTGTTTGACCAGAACGGTGGAACTAACTCACCCTAGTGGCACAAGAGTAAAGTTCATAACCATACAAGAGCCTAGGAGGGACATTAAACTCAATCAAGTTGAGGTGGAAGTGGAGGAGATCAGGATCATCAAGGAATATCTAGATGTTTTTTCGGAGGAGTTGCCAGGTATGCCCCCCGATCATGAAGTGGAATTCGCGATTGAGCTAGTGCCTAGAACAGCTCCGATATACAAGAGACCTTATCGGATGGACTCCAAGCAGCTGGGAGAACTCAAGGATCATTTGAGAGAGTTGACAGAGAAGGGGTACATTCGTCCTAGTTCCTCACCATGGGGAGCTCCAGTGATTTTTGTGCCCAAGAAGGACGGAACCCAAAGGTTATGTGTAGACTACCGTGCGTTAAATGAAGTAACCATCAAGAATAAGTACCCATTACCCTGCATTGAAGACTTGTTTGATCAGTTGAGGGGAGCTTGTGTGTTCTCAAAAATTGATCTCAGGTCGGGATACCACCAACTTAAGATAAGGCAAACTGATATTCCAAAGACAACTTTCGTATCTCGGTACGGACTGTATGAATACACCGTCATGCCTTTCAGGCTAACTAATGCCCCGGCATACTTCATGTATCTCATGAACAAGGTATTCATGGAATATCTGGACAAATTTGTGGTGGTTTTCATTGATGACATTCTCGTCATTTCCAAAGATGAAGAAGAACATGAGAGGCATTTAAGGTTGGTGTTGGAAAAGCTGAGAGAACACCAACTATATGCCAAGCTGAGCAAGTGTGAATTCTGGTTTAAGAGAGTTCCCTTCTTTGGACATATAATCTCGGAGGGAGGAATCTCCGTAGATCCCGCCAAGATCGAGGATGTACAGAAGTGGAAGACCCCTGAGAATGTCGGGGAAGTTCGAAGCTTCTTAGGATTGGCTGGGTATTATAGACGGTTTATTGAGGGTTTCTCCAAGATCTCGAGACCCCTCACCAAACTGTTGGAGAAGGGAATCACTTTCACATGGACGCCGCAGTGCGAGACGAGTTTCCAGGAACTGAAGAAAAGGTTGACAACAGCCCCAGTGCTAGTTATGCCAGATATGCAGAAGAACTTTTCGGTGTACTGCGATACCTCTGGAAACGGGTTGGGATGTGTTCTCATGCAAGAGGGGCATGTCGTGGCTTATGCATCCGGGCTGCTCCGGAAACACGAGAAGAACTATCCTACACATGACCTAGAACTAGCCGCAGTGGTACACGCGTTGAAGATTTGGCGGCATTACTTGATGGGGAAGAGAACGGAGATATATACGGACCATAAGAGCTTAAAGTATATTTTCACACAGCCAGATCTCAACCTCAGGCAAAGGAGATGGTTAGAGCTGATCAACGATTTTGATGTGGGCATCAACTATCATCCTGGCAAAGCGAACGTTGTGACAAATGCTTTAAGCCGGAAGGTGCAGGTCAATAGGTTAAGCTTGAAGGACATGCCTACAGAATTGAAGGAAGAGGTTATAAAACTCAATCTATGTCTGGTGAATAGTGGTGAAGCCATCGCCATGGAAGTGGATTCCACCTTAGAGAAAGACATCCGCAATGGTCAAAAGAATGACGAGAAGATACAAGAGATTAGAGAACTCATCAAGGAAAATAAAGCACCTGGGTTCAGAGAGGATGAACAAGGTACAGTGTGGCACGGGAAAAGAATCAGTGTGCCTGAAGTAAAGGAGATCCATGAATTGATTTTGAAGGAGGCTCATGATTCAGACTATTCCATTCATCCTGGGAGTACGAAGATGTACCATGACCTCAAGAGCAGGTACTGGTGGTATGGCATGAAGCGAGATGTCGCAGAACATATTGCCCTATGTGACACATGTGAGTTGGTGAAAGCGGAACATCAACGACCCGCGGGATTATTGCAACCACTAAAGTGCCTGAATGGAAATGGGAAGAAATCGGTATGGATTTCATAGTGGGATTGCCTAGGACCCAATCAGGATATGATTCGATATGGGTCATCATCGACAAGCTAACCAAGGTAGCTCATTTCATCCCCGTGAAAGAAAGCTACAGCGGATCCAAATTGGCGGAGTTGTACATGTCAAGGATCGTGTGTTACCATGGAGTGCCAAAGAAGATAGTGTCGGATCGAGGGACACAGTTCACATCAAGGTTCTGGCAGAAGTTGCATGAAACCATGGGAACCCATCTGAATTTTAGTTCTGCCTATCATCTCCAAACTGACGGGCAGACGGAAAGAACCAATCAGATTCTTGAGGATATGTTGAGAGCGTGTGCACTCAAAAACAATCGGAGTTGGGATAAGAACTTAGCATATGCGGAGTTCTCCTATAACAACAGCTATCAGGCTAGCATGAAGATGTCACCATTTGAGGCTTTGTATGGGAGAAAGTGCAGAACTCCACTATTTTGGAACCAAACGGGGGAAAGTAAAGTGTTTGGGCCTGGAGTACTAAAAGAAGCCGAGGCGAAAGTGAGGGAAATCCGCAACAACTTGAGAATAGAACAGACACGACAAAAGAACTATGCCGATGTACGAAGAAGAGAGCTCGTTTTTAACGTGGGGGACTATGTCTACCTCAAGGTGTCCCCTATCCGAGGACTTCGTCGGTTCAAGGTGAAAGGAAAGTTATCACCCCGATACATCGAACCCTTTCAAGTTCTGGAGAGGAAAGGCGAAGTGGCATATCAACTAGAACTGCCGGCTCGCCTATCGGATGTGCACGATGTATTCCATGTGTCACAGCTCAAGAAATGTCTGAGGACACCTGAAGAGATGTTACCCATGAATGAGGTTGACGTAGCCGAGGATCTGTCTTATGCCGAGCAACCGGTCAAGGTTTTGGAGACAATGGAACGCCTCACAAGAAATAAAAGAATCCGGATGTGCAAGGTGCAGTGGAAGCATCACTCGGAAGAGGAAGCCACATGGGAGCGAGAAGACGAGCTTAAGGCACAGTTTCCGGAATTGTTTTCTTAGAACCACCAATCTCGAGGATGAGATTTCTTTTAAGGGGGGTAGAGCTGTAACACCCCAAAACCTGTTAAGAGGGGAATTTAAAAAATTTTGGACGTATTGCATGTGGTGCAGAAATTGGAATTCAAATTCAACTCAAAACAGAAAAGAAAAAGAAAAAGAAAAAGAAAAAGAAAAAAAACAAAACAAAACTCCCCGGCCAGTGGGCCGAAACCCACCAGCCGGCCCACCTCGCCCCCGCGCCAGCCCGCAACCGCGCGCCCCGTTTTCCTCTAACTAACATGTGGGGCCCGCCGTCTAATTCCTCCTCGCGCGCGCTCGGCCGATCCGGGACTCCTCTCTCCCCCGAATCGAAACCACCCCGGATACCCGCGTATCCCAGCCGAATTTCGGTTCTGGACGACTCCAGTTCGATCCCAACCGGACGCCGCCCTCCCCAGGCTATATAAACACCGGCATCGTCCCGTTTTTCGCCCGCGATCGGCTGTTTTTCCTCCCGGTGAGAACCGAAGCTCCGATCACCGTTTTCTCTCGATCTTTGCTCGGGTTCTCTGATCTAACGCGCTGTCGAAGTGTTCGGTCAACACTTCCCCCGGGCCTGCACTGGGCAGCCCTCGGAGGTTCTTTTTTCGGTGGGGCTAGTCCCTTGCGGAGAGCTTGCGCGTATGGACGAGTTAGTAAGAGCTTGACACGGTGAGTTTTACGTGGTTCTAGCCGCCGGAGCGTAAAACCCTACGTCCACGGTGAGCTATGGAGCTCGCTGTATTCCTTGCTGCTCAGAACCGGAGTCCTGAGCTTGGGGTGAGTTACAGCTTGGGTGTGAATGGCTAGCGTATGAGTTGCAGTGGTGCGAACCCTTGCTATCATCGCCTACCCGAGTCTTTTATAGTCCAAGACTCGGGTGGCTTACAAGGGGGGCCCGGGACCCGACAGGTGGTCTCTGGAGATTGTCTATCATCTACCGTATCTGCAGTTATGCCGGTAGTTGTCTCTGGCGAAGGCTTCTGAGTCTTCGTCTTGCAGCCCTGCCCATGCCGCATGCTAGTCGTAGTGGTTGATGACGGCGCGGGCGGCATGGGATGTCTTGTCGCTGCGTTTATTGGCTGGCAGGCTCTGACACTGCGCGCCAGTCTGTGATGCGACTGGGCGCAACGGCACCTGACAGAGGCGTGCTCCGCGTCTTCGCGTCTTGGGAAGACGCAGGCCTTGAATACCTTGTACGGGTAAGGTATGGGGCGTCTTTACGCCCGCTGCCTATCGCTCGGGGGCAGGCAGCGCCGTTTTGCTGGCCACGTGGCGGGCCCGGAGCCCTCCTCAGAGGAGAGGAGGGTCCGGCCCCGCGGGGCACGTGGAGCCTTCGGACCTCTCCCCGCGGAGGGGGAGGTTCGGCTTCTGTCGGCCATGTGGCAGGCCCGGAACTCCTCTCTGAGGAGAGGGAGGTCCGGCCCCGCCGGATACGTGGCACCTTCGGACCTCTCTCCCGCGGAGGGGGAGGTCCGGCTTCTTTATGCCACGTGGCAGGCCCGGAGCTCTCCTCTGAGGAGAGGGAGGTCCAGCCCGCCGGATGCGTGGCGCCTTCGGAGCTCTCCCATGAAGCATGTCGGATACGTGGCACTTTCGGACCTCTCTCCCGCGGAGGGGGAGGTCCGGCTTCTTTATGCCACGTGGCGGGCCCGGAGCTCTCCTCTGAGGAGAGGGAGGTCCGGTCCCGCCGGACGCGTGGTGCCTTCGGAGCTCTCCCTGTGGAGAAGGGCGAGTTCTATAGGCATTTTCCCCTGTGCGCGGGGGTACCCCATATCGCGGGTACCGACAGTGGCCCCCGGGCTCTCCTCGGGGAAGGTAACGAGCCCGAGGTGAGGCCTTCTCCTACCCGCGCACTTTCTTGTCTTGAGTACTCCCTGTGCTGGCAGGGTCTTGACGGCTTCGGAGTTCAGCCTCTTAGGAGAGGGTGAAGCCTGGCATCGGAGCTCGGCCCGGCTGTGGGGGCGGAGGTCCGGAAGTCATCGGAGCTCAGCCAGCAACGGGCGTGAGGTCTGGCATCGGCGCTCGCCTCTGAAAGGAGAGCGAGGGATGGCCTCGGAACTTGGCCCAGCTATGGCGGTGAAGGTCCGGAAGTCATCGAAGCTCAGGCCAGCGAAGGGCGAGAGGTCCGGCATCAGCGCTCACCTCTGAAAGGAGGGCGAGGGCTGGCCTCGGAGCTCGACCTGGCTGTGGAGGTGGAGTCCGGAAGTCATCGGAGCTCAGGCCAACGAAGGGCGTGAGGTCCGGCATCAGTGCTCGCCTCTGAAAGTAGGGCGAGGGCTGGCCTCGGAGCTCGGCCCAGCTGCGGGGGCGGAGGTCCGGAGCTGCTCAGTGGTCCCCCCTTTCCTGTCCCTTAGTCTCATTTGGCTTACTGTCCCAGGCCAGAATGCGGGGCTTGGGTAATCCAGTGCACTTGGTCCCGGAGGTCTAGCCCCAGCCCCAGTCAGGGTGTAACCGTCCGACCCTCTGGTACTCAGACCGTAGCGCCGGGAGGCAGAGTGCGCATGCTTTGGGTGCAAGACCGGGCAAAGCAAGGCTCCTGACCCCCCGGTCTAGCGTAGGTCTTTTCTCGGAGGAGACCAACTAGCGGTACAGTACCCTTATAGGGGGAGATCCAAAAAGCCACCGGGCCTCTGGCAGGTACCCCAAGCACTACCGCCTTCGGCAGGACGGCAAATATCGACTATGCATGAGAGCCGGAAAGAGGAGCCGAGTGTACAATGGACGCACACTGTCTAGAGCGTGGGGAGGTGTTCATATAAATTAATGCGTAATTTAAATAAACACCTAAGTAAGCATGGTGAACTTACTGGGTGGCATCGGAGCGCCTGTCTTCATGCAGAGCGGGTCATGCGTGGCTTCGTCGTACGCCGGACACGGGGGGACGCCCATGGCTATATCAGGGGGAAGCATGGCTTCGGCCCCGCATACCATGTGGAAGGGTAGTTCCCGTGACCCGGCCCTGGGAAGTCCGGCTGGCCCTCGACATGGAGGAGCCGGTATCCCCAGACGGCTCTGGGTGCGCGTCTGCACCGGTTGTGTGGGTCTGCTTGGCGTGGACCTAGCACGCATTGCATCCCTAACCGGTTTGACGGCGTCCAGGTGGCTCTCGGTCAGTAGGAGCCATGCCGGGTGGCTTAACCGACCAACGTGCGGGACGATGAGCGTTCCCAGCACTCGCCTCCTTGGACTACTACGAGCTAATCGCAGCCTTCCTCCTGGGTTATGCACCGCAATAGGATGTCGTGGCGCCACGCCAGTAAAGATACCAGCGCGTAGCACTTAGCCATCCACACCACCCGTTCAGCGGATGCACGTTCATCAGGAAGGATGTCCTTCAAGGAGTCCCGGACCTCCGTGGTCCATGCATCGGGACTACTTGAGCTTCTGGATCTTGAGCGCTGGGTTGCACGGAGTCCCCAGTGACTCTTACGATCCTTTGGCGGCATATAGGGCCGCCGGGACTGCCTAGCTTCGAGGCACTGGTTCAGCCCCCTTTGCCCGGCTCGGCGGGCCGGGCTGTGGACCGCAGCAACGTCCTCTCGAAGACTCCTTCGTGCGCAGGGGCTCTGGCGCACTTGTCCGCCAGGCTGAAGATCTCGGAGGCATCGCAGACCTCTCTGGTTGCAAGCCTCACAAGCATCTTCTCGTCCCGGACACTGTCGAAGTGCCGCCACCATAGAAGCACTTTGAATATGCGGAATGGTGTTGCGTACCTGGGAGAACCGCTGGATGAAGGAGCGCAGCGACTCCCCAGGTTGTTGCTTGATGGCGTGGAGGTCAGGCTCCGTGCCGGGACGGGTGTAAGAGCTGCCGAAGTTGGCGATGCACTGCCGGCAGAGCTCTCCCCAGGAAGTTATGGAACCCTGAGGGAGGTTCATTAGCCAAGACCGGGCTGGGCCGGTCAAGGCGACGGGGAAGTAGTTTGGCCATGACGGCCTCATCCCCTCCTGCGGCAAGTACGACGGTGGAGTAGATCTGGAGGGACCCCGCCGGGTTGATGCTGCCGTCGTACTTCTCGGGCAGGTGCGGCCGAAACTTGCGTGGCCACCTCGTGAAGCGGAGGTGGGGCTCCAGGGCCGTACATCTTGCCCCTGTTGCTGCAGGCGTTGGTGTCGCGAACGCTTGGTTCGCCGCTGGCACAGTGTACCCCGGTATGGGCAAGGCTGCGCCATAGACCGGGGGCGCCGTTTGGAGGACATATGGTTGTGGCATACGCTGCGTGGCGTATGTCTGGGGCAGAGTTCACGTGGCAAAAGTCTGCGCCTCAGGCAGGGTTGAGGCAGTCGTCATGCTGACGCCGGCCTCTTGGCTGCGACGCCTTTCTCGTCGCCGCTCGAGGAACACTCGGGCGTCTTGGCCCAGGTGGCATCATTCCAGCTCAGTCCTCAGGTCCGTCGACGGAAGCCTGGTGGAGCTGGAATCCGCCGTCTGTCCGTCAACCGTCAACGTGCGCGTCAGCGACACAGCCGGTTGGCCGGAGCGTTGTCCCCGCCGAAGTCAAGGGTTTGCGGCGACGACGACAAGACGGTCTACCTCGCGAATCCACTGCTGGGTCGCTGTCTGAGGCGCGTCCCCAGCAGGCGGATTGTGCAGTAGCACTCTTGCTGCGGCTAGCGCACCCCCGCCGGGTACGCCCAGCGCTACTGAAGACCTGACGCTGGTTGGAGCCTGCATTGCCGGGGTCGGCGCTGCCAGAGCCGGCTGCTGGCTCCCAGTGCAGGTATTGGTGCCGCGAACGCTTGGTTCGCCGCTGGCACAGTGTACCCCGGTATGGGCAAGGCTGCTCCCTAGACCGGGGACGCCGTTTGCGGGGCATATGGTTGTGGCATATGCTGCGCGGCGTATGCCTGGGGCAGAGCTCGCGTGGCAAAGATCTGCCCTTCAGGCTGGGTCGAGGCCGATGTCATGCTGACGCTAGCCTCTTGGTTGCGACGCCTTTCTCGACGTCACTCGAAGAACACTAGGGCATCTTGGCCCAAGTGGCATCGCTCCGGCTCTGCCCTCAGGTCCGTCGACGGAAGCCTGGTGGAGCTGGAGTCCGCCGTCTGCTCGCCAACCATTGGCGTGCGCATCAGCGACACAGCCGGTTGGCCGGAGCGTCGTCCCCGCCGAAGTCGAGGGTTTGCGGCGGCGATGACGAGACGGTCTATCTCGCGAATCCACTGCTGGGTCGTTGCTTGAGGCGCGTCCCCAGCAGGCAGATTGTGCAGTAGCGCTCTTGCTGCGGCTGGCGCACCCCCGCCGGGTACGCCAAGCGCTACTGAAGACCTGACGCTGGTTGGAGCCTGCATTGCCGGGGTCGGCGCTGCCAGAGCCGGTTGCTGGCTCCCAGTGCAGGTACTGGTGCCGCGAACGCTTGGTTGCGCCTGACACAGTGTATCCCGGTATGGGCAAGGTTGCGCCATAGGCCGGGGACGCCGCTTGCAGAGCACATGGTTGTGGCTTATGCTGCGCGGCGTACGCCTAGGGCAGAGCTCGCGTGGCAAAGGTCTGCCCTTCAGGCTGGGTCGAGGCCGACGTCATGTTGTCGCCAGCCTCTTGAGTGCGACGCCTTTCTCGACGTCGCTCGAGGAACACTCGGGCATCTTGGCCCAAGTGGCATCGCTCCAGCTCTGCCCTCAGGTCCGTCGACGGAAACTTGGTGGAGCTGGGGTCCGCCGTCTGCCCGTCAACCGTTGGCGTGCGCGTCAGCGACACAGCCGGTTGACCGGAGCGTCGTCCCTGCCGAAGTCGAGGGTTCGCGGCGGCGACGATGAGGCGGTCCACCTCGCGGACCCACTGTTGGGTCGCTGAATGGGGCGCATCCCCAGCAGGTGGGTTGCGCAGTAGTGCTCTTGCTGCAGCTAGCGCACCCCCATGGTGCACGCTCAGCACTGCAGAAGATCTCACACTGGTCGGAGCCTGCATTGCCGGAGTCGGCGTTGCCGGAGTCGGCTGCTGGCTACCAGCTTGTGCCGACACACTCCGTCCTGAGTGCATCGACATGTACTCCCCGCTGGACACGGTTCACCGTGAACGTGGAGGAGAGTTTGCCGCTGAAGGAAGCTTGGTCATCTTCGTCGGCGGAAACTCGTCGCGCAAGGGAAAAGCCCCCTACCTGGCGCGCCAAATGTCGAAGTGTTCGGTCGACACTTCCCCCGGGCCTGCACTGGGCAGCCCGCGGAGGTTCTTTTTTCGGTGAGTCTAGTCCCTTGCGGAGAGCTTGCGTGTATGGACGAGTTAGTAACAGCCTGACACGGTGAGTTTTACGTGGTTCAGGCCGCCGGAGCGCAAAACCCTACGTCCACGGCGAGCTATGGAGCTCGCTGTATTGCTTGCTGCTCAGAACCGGAGTCCTGAGCTTGGGGGTGAGTTACAGCTTGGATGTGAATGGCTAGCGTATGAGTTACAGAGGTGCGAACCCTTGCTATCGTCGCCTACCCGAGTCTTTTATAGTCCAAGACTCGGGTGGCTTACAAGGGGGGCCCGGGACCCGACAGGTGGTCCCTGGGAGATTGTCTATCATCTACCGTATCTGTAGTTATGCTGGTAGTTGTCTCTGGCGAAGGCTTCTGAGTCTTCGTCTTGCAGCCCTGCCCATGTCGCATGCTAGTCGTAGTGGTTGATGACGGCGTGGGCGGCATGTGATGTCTTGTCGCTGCGTTTATTGGCTGGCAGGCTCTGACACTGCGCACCAGTCTGTGATGCGACTGGGCGCAACGGCACCTGACAGAGGCGTGCTCTGCGTCTTCGCGTCTTGGGAAGACGCGGGCCTTGAATACCTTGTACGGGCAAGGTATGGGGCGTCTTTACGCCCGTTGCCTATTACTCGGGGGCAGGCAGCGTCGTTTTGCTGGCCACGTGGTGGGCCCGGAGCCCTCCTCAGAGGAGTGGAGGGTTCGGCCCCGCGGGGCACGTGGAGCCTTCGGACCTCTCCCCGCGGAGGGGGAGGTTCGGCTTCTGTCGGCCATGTGGCGGGCCCGGAACTCCTCTCTGAGGAGAGGGAGGTCCGGCACCGCCGGATACGTGGCACCTTCGGACCTCTCTCCCGTGGAGGGGGAGGTCCGGCTTCTTTATGCCACGTGGCAGGCCCGGAGCTCTCCTCTGAGGAGAAGGAGGTCCGGCCCCGCCGGACGCGTGGCGCCTTCGGAGATCTCCCATGAAGCATGTCGGATACGTGGCACCTTCGGACCTCTCTCCCGCGGAGGGGGAGGTCCGGCTTCTTTATGCCACGTGGCGGGCCCGGAGCTCTCCTCTGAGGAGAGGGAGGTCCGGCCCCGCCGGACGCGTGGCGCCTTCAGAGCTCTCCTTGCGGAGAAGGGCGAGTTCCTTAGGCATTTTCCCCTGTGCGCGGGGGTACCCCATATCGCGGGTACCGACACGCGCCGATCGTGTTCCACCGCCTCCGGGGAATCACGTAGGTGCAGAAAACTCGGTGGTTTGCGCTTCAGACACAGCGCTGACGAGCATCGCCGTGAATTCACCTCGGACCTCGTCGCCGACCGCCTTCCAGGACCTCCGAGCTCAAGAAAAACCCCGAGGTGAGATCCCCGACCTCCCCTCTACCGATCTATGCCATGAAATCCCTGTTTTAGGAAGAATAGACGAAGATCCGAAGTTTTCCGGCGAGATTGCCGCCTCCCGCCGCCACGCGCCGCCGGGCAGCGCCGCCCGCGCACGGTCAGAGCGACGTGGCCGCTTGTGCGCCGTCAATTTTAAATCCCACGGTAGAATTGAAATCCCCGCATACCGGTTCGACGTTATAATCTCAGCCGTCTGTTTTAAATCGGACGGTCCACGTCAGCCCCGCATTATAAAGACTAGGATTCTTACGCGCTACCCCCTGGGGATCTCGGAAAATACGAGCTAGCCCCGGAAACTTCTGATCTAGCCCGTGGAACTTGAGAAATTCATGTAAATTCATTTAAAAATCAGTTTTAGCCCCTGGACTTAATAAAAATTAGGAAAACCCCTCTGTTATGTATAGATAGACCCCTCGAAATTTATGAAATAATATAATAGACCCTGTAGTGGGGTGAATTTACCTTTTTAACCCTGTATGATATTAAATTTAGGAATTTGAACATGTGATTAGTATTTAAAATTTAAAAGATGGGACAAACACATAGCAAATTCAAATTTAAACTCTCCTAGCACTTGGGAAACTTTGGAGTGAGTTAAAAATAGATTTTCAGCTGAAATGAATCTGTCTAATTAATTGTTCACATTTATTAGTTATAGGGACACATTTTTAGGTTAGAGAATAATTCTAAAAATTGGTAAAATAAATGTAAATTAGTTCACATCAGAGGAGAAGTTCAAAATATATTATTTAATATTTTAGATCAGAACCTATTCTGTTTGGATGATGTGTCTTACTATTGTCATAATAAAGTTCACATTTAGGTATAGAAAATAAATCTGAAAATATAGGAAAATAGGTATACATAACTAGAAAAGGATAAATGAAGTCTCCAAATCCAAAGATTTCAGTTTAGGATTTGGTAGAAGATCTGAAAACCCATTTGGAGTAGGAAAATACCTTCCATGCATACTTGGTAGCTAAGATGTGTATCAATTGGATATAAAGAATTTGTTTAAATTGGAAATTCATATATAGTGTGCAAACATAAATCTGAATACAAAAGTTAGAAATCATATGCACATGTTTAAAAGTGCATGTAAGCCAAAAATCAACACACATAGAGTAACCACAACACTTAGAAATGTGAATGACTATCATAGATGTGAATGTGTGGTTTGTATGAAGTGAAAGTGTGAACTATGTCTTATGGATTGTTGTTTTCTTTTGCTATGTGTGTTGGCATGAATAGAACCTGCTCCAGAGCAAGTTCTTTCCTTCCAAGAACAAGACTTTCCATTCCCAGAGCAGCAGGAAGAAGGCAAGTGTCCTTGACCACTTTGTTCCTATGCTAGGATGTGTAGATAGAATTTATTGCATTGTCAATTAAAATATGAAACCCATGCTATTTTAGTTTCCCTAGAATTGCATTACCTTGTTTCCTTGTAGCTTGGGTTGGGATTTATTTTATCATGTCATTTATTGTTATGCTTAGCCATGCTTAGAATGGGATAATTGGGATATGAGATCATCAATTTATTTACCTTACTCTTGAATGAGATGTTATGAGTTATGTAGAGGTAGGGATCAAGGCAAGTTGGATGATTTGGTTGGTGCTGGGTGCACAAGACTCGGGTTTGTGTTTAGTACTTGCCTGGATCCTAAGGACCGGTTCATGGAGCATGTAACCTAGCTTTACCGTGCCAACCACTTGCTGAGATGGGGCAGCTTGGCCAATTAATTAGGTGTATCCCCAGCGTAGTATGGGTGTGTTGGATGGTGCGGGGAA
>JASWHV010000407.1:0-2500 GCA_030760725.1 Neostapfia colusana
GATCCAAGGCTGCCAACATCCTACCGGCCTTGGGGACCTTCACTGAGATGAACACAGATGTGACGGTGCAACACGGATTTTGGCTTCGGGACACATTGTGCCATCCTTTTTGGGTGGATACATCATCCTGGTGCCAGATAAACGTGGCTGTGGCGTCCCCCGGGTATGGGTCGGATTGTTGGCTGGATGGTTACCGGTCCGTTTTCCTGTCGGGGTGGGCAGTGCTCAAACCAGATTCTCGTGGGCTTAGGGTGTTGTGGCCATACTATTTAGTGAACTGCATGTACCCAACGCTTGAAGATCTGGTTACACTGCCAGCCATCGCAATGGTGGGCTGGTGGCCGTACGGGTTCTTGTTTATCATGCGATGGTATGGCCCGGTAAGGGTATTACGGTGCACCCACCGTGTCTTCGGTGAGACGTGTTCTGGCCGCTGACAGGCTGCTGGTACATTTCAAGCTGTTGGCGAATGGGCGCGAAACTGTCGGATACGGGAAACACGGTGCACCCTCCGTGTCTTCGGTGAGACGTGTTCTGGTGGCTGAGAGGCTGCTGGTCATTTCAAGCTGTTGACGAATGGGTGCGAAACTGTGGGATACGGGAAACATGGAGCACCCACCTTTGTCTTCGGTGAGACGTGTTCCGGCGGCTGACAGGCTGCTGGTACATTTCAAGCTGTTGCGGAATGGGCGTGAAACTGTCGGATACAGGAAACACGGTGCACCCACCTTGGCTTCTGTGAGACGTGTTCCAGCGGCTGAGATGCTGCTGGTCATGTAAAGCTGTTTGCTGATGGGTGTGAAACTGTCGGATACGGGAAACACGGTGCTCCCACCTTGTCTCGGAGAGACGTGTTCCGGTGGCTGAGAGATGGGAAAACTCGTGAACATGTGTCCCGGGGGCGGACGGACCTCAACGGAACACACGTTCGGATGGTAAAACTTGATGGTTTTTCATGCGTGGATGGCCATCTGGGTCGAAATGAGGAAAGTTGGGAAAGTCGGTAAAACTCACTAACTGGGATCCCCGGTGGCCCGACGGGACCTTGGCTGAATAATCATTCGGACGGTGCATTTTGAAGGTTTTGGAATGCATGGATGGCCTCCTGGGTCGAAATCGGGAAAGTCGGGATCTCAGGAACTCGGGTCCAGGGATGCCGTACTGTACCTTGTTGGAATACATGTTCGGACATTGCCATTTGATGTATTTTAACACAGCAGGAGGCCTCCGGAAAGAATACGGGAAGTCTGGGAACCCAAGTTGAAACTAGATAACCCACCCGTTTTGGAGGCTTGGCGCGGCAAAACCAGAAAAATACCACTTTTTGGGCTTCTCCCAAATAGTGCGCTCAGCAGTCCCAAAAATCCCCCATACTCCTGGGAGGGGGGGCGCTCCTAAGGTATATTAGGGGGAGGTGGTCTGTCAGCTCGGGGCAAAGTAGGATGATGTCGGATACTGAAAGGAACCTTGATTACCTCCCCTCGCGGTGTACTACATCCACCGGATCTCGGTGTTGGGATGATCCAAGGCTGCCAACATCCTACCGGCCTTGGGGACCTTCACTGAGATGAACACAGATGCGACGGTGCAACACGGATTTTGGCTTCGGGACACATTGTGCCACCCTTTTTGGGTGGATACATCATCCTGGTGCCAGATAAACGTGGCTGTGGCGTCCCCCGGGTATGGGACGGATTGTTGGCTGGATGGTTACCGGTCCGTTTTCCTGTCGGGGTGGGCAGTGCTCAAACCAGATTCTTGTGGGCTTAGGGTGTTGTGGCCTTACTATTTAGTGAATTGCATGTACCCAATGCTTGAAGATCTGGTTGCACTGTCAGCCATCGCAATGGTGGGCTGGTGGCCGTACGGATTCTGGTTTATCATGCGATGGTATGGACCGATACGGGTATTACGGTGCACCCACCGTGTCTTCGGTGAGATGTGTTCTGGCGGCTGACAGGCTGCTGGTACATTTCAAGCTGTTGGCGAATGGGCGCGAAACTGTCCGATATGGGAAACACGGCGCACCCTCCGTGTCTTCGGTGAGACGTGTTCTGGTGGCTGAGAGGCTGCTGGTCATTTCAAGCTGTTGGCGAATGGGTGCGAAACTGTTGGATACGGGACACACGGTGCACCCTCCTTGTCTTCGGAGAGATGTGTTCCGGTGGCTGAGAGGCTGCTGGTCATTTCAAGCTGTTGGCGAAGCGGTGTGATACTGTTGGATATGTGAAACATCGTGCACCCACCATGTCTTCGGTGAGATGTGTTCTGGCGGCTGAGAGGCTGCTGGTCATGTCAGGCTGTTGGCTGATGGGTGCGAAACTGTCGGAAACGGGAAACACGGTGCATCCACGTGTCTTCGGTGAGACGTGTTCAGGTGGCCGACAGGCTGCTGGTACATTTCAAGCTGTTGGCGAACGGGCGCGAAACTGTCGGATACGGGAAACACGGTGCACCCATGGTGTCATCGGTGAGATGTGTTCTGGTGGCTGACAGGCTG
>JASWHV010000407.1:12500-15000 GCA_030760725.1 Neostapfia colusana
TGAATAATCATTCGGACGGTGCATTTTGAAGGTTTTGGAATGCATGGATGGCCTCCTGGGTCGAAATCGGGAAAGTCGGGATCTCAGGAACTCGGGTCCAGGGATGCCGTACTGTACCTTGTTGGAATACATGTTCGGACATTGCCATTTGATGTATTTTAACACAGCAGGAGGCCTCCGGAAAGAATACGGGAAGTCTGGGAACCCAAGTTGAAACTAGATAACCCACCCGTTTTGGAGGCTTGGCGCGGCAAAACCAGAAAAATACCACTTTTTGGGCTTCTCCCAAATAGTGCGCTCAGCAGTCCCAAAAATCCCCCATACTCCTGGGAGGGGGGGCGCTCCTAAGGTATATTAGGGGGAGGTGGTCTGTCAGCTCGGGGCAAAGTAGGATGATGTCGGATAGTGAAAGGAACCTTGATTACCTCCCCTCGCGGTGTACTACATCCACCGGATCTCGGTGTTGGGATGATCCAAGGCTGCCAACATCCTACCGGCCTTGGGGACCTTCACTGAGATGAACACAGATGCGACGGTGCAACACGGATTTTGGCTTCGGGACACATTGTGCCACCCTTTTTGGGTGGATACATCATCCTGGTGCCAGATAAACGTGGCTGTGGCGTCCCCCGGGTATGGGACGGATTGTTGGCTGGATGGTTACCGGTCCGTTTTCCTGTCGGGGTGGGCAGTGCTCAAACCAGATTCTTGTGGGCTTAGGGTGTTGTGGCCTTACTATTTAGTGAATTGCATGTACCCAATGCTTGAAGATCTGGTTGCACTGTCAGCCATCGCAATGGTGGGCTGGTGGCCGTACGGATTCTGGTTTATCATGCGATGGTATGGACCGATACGGGTATTACGGTGCACCCACCGTGTCTTCGGTGAGATGTGTTCTGGCGGCTGACAGGCTGCTGGTACATTTCCAGCTGTTGGCGAATGGGCGCGAAACTGTCCGATATGGGAAACACGGCGCACCCTCCGTGTCTTCGGTGAGACGTGTTCTGGTGGCTGAGAGGCTGCTGGTCATTTCAAGCTGTTGGTGAATGGGTGCGAAACTGTCGGATACGGGACACACGGTGCACCCTCCTTGTCTTCGGAGAGATGTGTTCCGGTGGCTGAGAGGCTGCTGGTCATTTAAAGCTGTTGGCGAAGCGGTGTGATACTGTTGGATATGTGAAACATCGTGCACCCACCATGTCTTCGGTGAGATGTGTTCTGGCGGCTGAGAGGCTGCTGGTCATGTCAGGCTGTTGGCTGATGGGTGCGAAACTGTCGGAAACGGGAAACACGGTGCATCCACGTGTCTTCGGTGAGACGTGTTCAGGTGGCCGACAGGCTGCTGGTACATTTCAAGCTGTTGGCGAACGGGCGCGAAACTGTCGGATACGGGAAACACGGTGCACCCATGGTGTCATCGGTGAGATGTGTTCTGGTGGCTGACAGGCTGCTGGTACATTTCAAGCTGTTGGCGAATGGGCGCGAAACTGTTGGATACGGGAAACACGGTGCACCTGTCGTGGCTTCGGTGAGACGTGTTCTGGCGGCTGAGAGGCTGCTGGTCATGTCAAGCTATTGGCTGATGGGTGTGAAACTGTTGGATATGGGAAACACGGTGCACCCACGTGTCTTCGGTGAGATGTGTTCAGGTGGCTGAGAGGCTGCCGGTCATTTCAAGCTGCTTGCGAAGTGGTGTGATACTGTTGGATACGTGAAACACCCACTGTGTCTTTGGTGAGACGTGTTCCGGTGGCTGACAGGCTGCTGGTACATTTCAAGCTGTTGGCGAATGGGTGTGAAACTGTTGGATATGGGACACACGGTGCACCCGCCTTGTCTTTGGAGAGACGTGTTCCGGTGGCTGAGAGGCTGCTGGTCATTTCAAGCTGATGGTGATGCGGTGTGATACTGTTTGATACGTGAAACTTCGTGCACCCACCTTGTCTTCGGTGAGATGCGTTCTGGCGGCTGAGAGGCTGCTGGTCATGTCAAGCTGTTGGCTGATGGGTGCGAAACTGTCGGAAACGGGAAACATGGTGCATCCATGTGTCTTCGGTGAGATGTGTTCCGGTGTCTTAGAGACTGCCGGTCATTTCAAGCTGTAAGTGAATGGTTGCGAAACTGTGGGATATGGAAAACACGGTGCACCCACCGTGTCTTCGGTGAGACGTGTTCTGGTGGCTGACAGGCTGCTGGTACATTTCAAGCTGTTGGCGAATGGGCGCGAAACTGTCGGATACGGGAAACACGGTGCACCCTCCGTGTCTTCGGTGAGACGTGTTCTGGTGGCTGAGAGGCTGCTGGTCATTTCAAGCTGTTGGCGAATTGGTGCAAAACTGTCGGATACGGTAAACACGGTGTACCCGCCGTGGCTTCGGTGAGATGTGTTCCGGTGGCTGAGAAGCTGCTGGTCATTTCAAGCTGTTGACGAATGGGTGCAAAACTGTCGGATAAGGGACACATGGTGCACCCATCCTCGTCTTCAGAGAGACGTGTTCCT
>JASWHV010000407.1:35000-37500 GCA_030760725.1 Neostapfia colusana
TGACAGGCTGCTGGTACATTTCAAGCTGTTGCGGAATGGGCGTGAAACTGTCGGATACAGGAAACACGGTGCACCCACCTTGGCTTCTGTGAGACGTGTTCCAGCGGCTGAGATGCTGCTGGTCATGTAAAGCTGTTTGCTGATGGGTGTGAAACTGTCGGATACGGGAAACACGGTGCTCCCACCTTGTCTCGGAGAGACGTGTTCTGGTGGCTGAGAGATGGGAAAACTCGTGAACATGTGTCCCGGGGGCGGACGGACCTCAACGGAACACACGTTCGGATGGTAAAACTTGATGGTTTTTCATGCGTGGATGGCCATCTGGGTCGAAATGAGGAAAGTTGGGAAAGTCGGTAAAACTCACTAACTGGGATCCCCGGTGGCCCGACGGGACCTTGGCTGAATAATCATTCGGACGGTGCATTTTGAAGGTTTTGGAATGCATGGATGGCCTCCTGGGTCGAAATCGGGAAAGTCGGGATCTCAGGAACTCGGGTCCAGGGATGCCGTACTGTACCTTGTTGGAATACATGTTCGGACATTGCCATTTGATGTATTTTAACACAGCAGGAGGCCTCCGGAAAGAATACGGGAAGTCTGGGAACCCAAGTTGAAACTAGATAACCCACCCGTTTTGGAGGCTTGGCGCGGCAAAACCAGAAAAATACCACTTTTTGGGCTTCTCCCAAATAGTGCGCTCAGCAGTCCCAAAAATCCCCCATACTCCTGGGAGGGGGGGCGCTCCTAAGGTATATTAGGGGGAGGTGGTCTGTCAGCTCGGGGCAAAGTAGGATGATGTCGGATACTGAAAGGAACCTTGATTACCTCCCCTCGCGGTGTACTACATCCACCGGATCTCGGTGTTGGGATGATCCAAGGCTGCCAACATCCTACCGGCCTTGGGGACCTTCACTGAGATGAACACAGATGCGACGGTGCAACACGGATTTTGGCTTCGGGACACATTGTGCCACCCTTTTTGGGTGGATACATCATCCTGGTGCCAGATAAACGTGGCTGTGGCGTCCCCCGGGTATGGGACGGATTGTTGGCTGGATGGTTACCGGTCCGTTTTCCTGTCGGGGTGGGCAGTGCTCAAACCAGATTCTTGTGGGCTTAGGGTGTTGTGGCCTTACTATTTAGTGAAGTGCATGTACCCAATGCTTGAAGATCTGGTTGCACTGTCAGCCATCGCAATGGTGGGCTGGTGGCCGTACGGATTCTGGTTTATCATGCGATGATATGGACCGATACGGGTATTACGGTGCACCCACCGTGTCTTTGGTGAGACGTGTTCTGGCCGCTGACAGGCTGCTGGTACATTTCAAGCTGTTGGCGAATGGGCGCGAAACTGTCGGATACGGGAAACACGGTGCACCCTCCGTGTCTTCGGTGAGACGTGTTCTGGTGGCTGAGAGGCTGCTGGTCATTTCAAGCTGTTGACGAATGGGTGCGAAACTGTGGGATACGGGAAACATGGAGCACCCACCTTTGTCTTCGGTGAGACGTGTTCCGGCGGCTGACAGGCTGCTGGTACATTTCAAGCTGTTGCGGAATGGGCGTGAAACTGTCGGATACAGGAAACACGGTGCACCCACCTTGGCTTCTGTGAGACGTGTTCCAGCGGCTGAGATGCTGCTGGTCATGTAAAGCTGTTTGCTGATGGGTGTGAAACTGTCGGATACGGGAAACACGGTGCTCCCACCTTGTCTCGGAGAGACGTGTTCTGGTGGCTGAGAGATGGGAAAACTCGTGAACATGTGTCCCGGGGGCGGACGGACCTCAACGGAACACACGTTCGGATGGTAAAACTTGATGGTTTTTCATGCGTGGATGGCCATCTGGGTCGAAATGAGGAAAGTTGGGAAAGTCGGTAAAACTCACTAACTGGGATCCCCGGTGGCCCGACGGGACCTTGGCTGAATAATCATTCGGACGGTGCATTTTGAAGGTTTTGGAATGCATGGATGGCCTCCTGGGTCGAAATCGGGAAAGTCGGGATCTCAGGAACTCGGGTCCAGGGATGCCGTACTGTACCTTGTTGGAATACATGTTCGGACATTGCCATTTGATGTATTTTAACACAGCAGGAGGCCTCCGGAAAGAATACGGGAAGTCTGGGAACCCAAGTTGAAACTAGATAACCCACCCGTTTTGGAGGCTTGGCGCGGCAAAACCAGAAAAATACCACTTTTTGGGCTTCTCCCAAATAGTGCGCTCAGCAGTCCCAAAAATCCCCCATACTCCTGGGAGGGGGGGCGCTCCTAAGGTATATTAGGGGGAGGTGGTCTGTCAGCTCGGGGCAAAGTAGGATGATGTCGGATACTGAAAGGAACCTTGATTACCTCCCCTCGCGGTGTACTACATCCACCGGATCTCGGTGTTGGGATGATCCAAGGCTGCCAACATCCTACCGGCCTTGGGGACCTTCACTGAGATGAACACAGATGCGACGGTGCAACACGGATTTTGGCTTCGGGACACATTGTGCCACCCTTTT
>JASWHV010000407.1:47500-50000 GCA_030760725.1 Neostapfia colusana
GGCTGGATGGTTACCGGTCCGTTTTCCTGTCGGGGTGGGCAGTGCTCAAACCAGATTCTCGTGGGCTTAGGGTGTTGTGGCCATACTATTTAGTGAACTGCATGTACCCAACGCTTGAAGATCTGGTTACACTGCCAGCCATCGCAATGGTGGGCTGGTGGCCGTACGGGTTCTTGTTTATCATGCGATGGTATGGCCCGGTAAGGGTATTACGGTGCACCCACCGTGTCTTCGGTGAGACGTGTTCTGGCCGCTGACAGGCTGCTGGTACATTTCAAGCTGTTGGCGAATGGGCGCGAAACTGTCGGATACGGGAAACACGGTGCACCCTCCGTGTCTTCGGTGAGACGTGTTCTGGTGGCTGAGAGGCTGCTGGTCATTTCAAGCTGTTGACGAATGGGTGCGAAACTGTGGGATACGGGAAACATGGAGCACCCACCTTTGTCTTCGGTGAGACGTGTTCCGGCGGCTGACAGGCTGCTGGTACATTTCAAGCTGTTGCGGAATGGGCGTGAAACTGTCGGATACAGGAAACACGGTGCACCCACCTTGGCTTCTGTGAGACGTGTTCCAGCGGCTGAGATGCTGCTGGTCATGTAAAGCTGTTTGCTGATGGGTGTGAAACTGTCGGATACGGGAAACACGGTGCTCCCACCTTGTCTCGGAGAGACGTGTTCCGGTGGCTGAGAGATGGGAAAACTCGTGAACATGTGTCCCGGGGGCGGACGGACCTCAACGGAACACACGTTCGGATGGTAAAACTTGATGGTTTTTCATGCGTGGATGGCCATCTGGGTCGAAATGAGGAAAGTTGGGAAAGTCGGTAAAACTCACTAACTGGGATCCCCGGTGGCCCGACGGGACCTTGGCTGAATAATCATTCGGACGGTGCATTTTGAAGGTTTTGGAATGCATGGATGGCCTCCTGGGTCGAAATCGGGAAAGTCGGGATCTCAGGAACTCGGGTCCAGGGATGCCGTACTGTACCTTGTTGGAATACATGTTCGGACATTGCCATTTGATGTATTTTAACACAGCAGGAGGCCTCCGGAAAGAATACGGGAAGTCTGGGAACCCAAGTTGAAACTAGATAACCCAACCGTTTTGGAGGCTTGGCGCGGCAAAACCAGAAAAATACCACTTTTTGGGCTTCTCCCAAATAGTGCGCTCAGCAGTCCCAAAAATCCCCCATACTCCTGGGAGGGGGGGCGCTCCTAAGGTATATTAGGGGGAGGTGGTCTGTCAGCTCGGGGCAAAGTAGGATGATGTCGGATAGTGAAAGGAACCTTGATTACCTCCCCTCGCGGTGTACTACATCCACCGGATCTCGGTGTTGGGATGATCCAAGGCTGCCAACATCCTACCGGCCTTGGGGACCTTCACTGAGATGAACACAGATGCGACGGTGCAACACGGATTTTGGCTTCGGGACACATTGTGCCACCCTTTTTGGGTGGATACATCATCCTGGTGCCAGATAAACGTGGCTGTGGCGTCCCCCGGGTATGGGACGGATTGTTGGCTGGATGGTTACCGGTCCGTTTTCCTGTCGGGGTGGGCAGTGCTCAAACCAGATTCTTGTGGGCTTAGGGTGTTGTGGCCTTACTATTTAGTGAATTGCATGTACCCAATGCTTGAAGATCTGGTTGCACTGTCAGCCATCGCAATGGTGGGCTGGTGGCCGTACGGATTCTGGTTTATCATGCGATGGTATGGACCGATACGGGTATTACGGTGCACCCACCGTGTCTTCGGTGAGATGTGTTCTGGCGGCTGACAGGCTGCTGGTACATTTCCAGCTGTTGGCGAATGGGCGCGAAACTGTCCGATATGGGAAACACGGCGCACCCTCCGTGTCTTCGGTGAGACGTGTTCTGGTGGCTGAGAGGCTGCTGGTCATTTCAAGCTGTTGGTGAATGGGTGCGAAACTGTCGGATACGGGACACACGGTGCACCCTCCTTGTCTTCGGAGAGATGTGTTCCGGTGGCTGAGAGGCTGCTGGTCATTTAAAGCTGTTGGCGAAGCGGTGTGATACTGTTGGATATGTGAAACATCGTGCACCCACCATGTCTTCGGTGAGATGTGTTCTGGCGGCTGAGAGGCTGCTGGTCATGTCAGGCTGTTGGCTGATGGGTGCGAAACTGTCGGAAACGGGAAACACGGTGCATCCACGTGTCTTCGGTGAGACGTGTTCAGGTGGCCGACAGGCTGCTGGTACATTTCAAGCTGTTGGCGAACGGGCGCGAAACTGTCGGATACGGGAAACACGGTGCACCCATGGTGTCATCGGTGAGATGTGTTCTGGTGGCTGACAGGCTGCTGGTACATTTCAAGCTGTTGGCGAATGGGCGCGAAACTGTTGGATACGGGAAACACGGTGCACCTGTCGTGGCTTCGGTGAGACGTGTTCTGGCGGCTGAGAGGCTGCTGGTCATGTCAAGCTATTGGCTGATGGGTGTGAAACTGTTGGATATGGGAAACACGGTGCACCCACGTGTC
>JASWHV010000407.1:60000-63211 GCA_030760725.1 Neostapfia colusana
GAAAGAATACGGGAAGTCTGGGAACCCAAGTTGAAACTAGATAACCCACCCGTTTTGGAGGCTTGGCGCGGCAAAACCAGAAAAATACCACTTTTTGGGCTTCTCCCAAATAGTGCGCTCAGCAGTCCCAAAAATCCCCCATACTCCTGGGAGGGGGGGCGCTCCTAAGGTATATTAGGGGGAGGTGGTCTGTCAGCTCGGGGCAAAGTAGGATGATGTCGGATAGTGAAAGGAACCTTGATTACCTCCCCTCGCGGTGTACTACATCCACCGGATCTCGGTGTTGGGATGATCCAAGGCTGCCAACATCCTACCGGCCTTGGGGACCTTCACTGAGATGAACACAGATGCGACGGTGCAACACGGATTTTGGCTTCGGGACACATTGTGCCACCCTTTTTGGGTGGATACATCATCCTGGTGCCAGATAAACGTGGCTGTGGCGTCCCCCGGGTATGGGACGGATTGTTGGCTGGATGGTTACCGGTCCGTTTTCCTGTCGGGGTGGGCAGTGCTCAAACCAGATTCTTGTGGGCTTAGGGTGTTGTGGCCTTACTATTTAGTGAATTGCATGTACCCAATGCTTGAAGATCTGGTTGCACTGTCAGCCATCGCAATGGTGGGCTGGTGGCCGTACGGATTCTGGTTTATCATGCGATGGTATGGACCGATACGGGTATTACGGTGCACCCACCGTGTCTTCGGTGAGATGTGTTCTGGCGGCTGACAGGCTGCTGGTACATTTCAAGCTGTTGGCGAATGGGCGCGAAACTGTCCGATATGGGAAACACGGCGCACCCTCCGTGTCTTCGGTGAGACGTGTTCTGGTGGCTGAGAGGCTGCTAGTCATTTCAAGCTGTTGGCGAATGGGTGCGAAACTGTCGGATACGGGACACACGGTGCACCCTCCTTGTCTTCGGAGAGATGTGTTCCGGTGGCTGAGAGGCTGCTGGTCATTTCAAGCTGTTGGCGAAGCGGTGTGATACTGTTGGATATGTGAAACATCGTGCACCCACCATGTCTTCGGTGAGATGTGTTCTGGCGGCTGAGAGGCTGCTGGTCATGTCAGGCTGTTGGCTGATGGGTGCGAAACTGTCGGAAACGGGAAACACGGTGCATCCACGTGTCTTCGGTGAGACGTGTTCAGGTGGCCGACAGGCTGCTGGTACATTTCAAGCTGTTGGCGAACGGGCGCGAAACTGTCGGATACGGGAAACACGGTGCACCCATGGTGTCATCGGTGAGATGTGTTCTGGTGGCTGACAGGCTGCTGGTACATTTCAAGCTGTTGGCGAATGGGCGCGAAACTGTTGGATACGGGAAACACGGTGCACCTGTCGTGGCTTCGGTGAGACGTGTTCTGGCGGCTGAGAGGCTGCTTGTCATGTCAAGCTATTGGCTGATGGGTGTGAAACTGTCGGATATGGGAAACACGGTGCACCCACGTGTCTTCGGTGAGATGTGTTCAGGTGGCTGAGAGGCTGCCGGTCATTTCAAGCTGCTTGCGAAGTGGTGTGATACTGTTGGATACGTGAAACACCCACTGTGTCTTTGGTGAGACGTGTTCCGGTGGCTGACAGGCTGCTGGTACATTTCAAGCTGTTGGCGAATGGGTGTGAAACTGTTGGATATGGGACACACGGTGCACCCGCCTTGTCTTTGGAGAGACGTGTTCCGGTGGCTGAGAGGCTGCTGGTCATTTCAAGCTGATGGTGATGCGGTGTGATACTGTTTGATACGTGAAACTTCGTGCACCCACCTTGTCTTCGGTGAGATGCGTTCTGGCGGCTGAGAGGCTGCTGGTCATGTCAAGCTGTTGGCTGATGGGTGCGAAACTGTCGGAAACGGGAAACATGGTGCATCCATGTGTCTTCGGTGAGATGTGTTCCGGTGTCTTAGAGACTGCCGGTCATTTCAAGCTGTAAGTGAATGGTTGCGAAACTGTGGGATATGGAAAACACGGTGCACCCACCGTGTCTTCGGTGAGACGTGTTCTGGTGGCTGACAGGCTGCTGGTACATTTCAAGCTGTTGGCGAATGGGCGCGAAACTGTCGGATACGGGAAACACGGTGCACCCTCCGTGTCTTTGGTGAGACGTGTTCTGGTGGCTGAGATGCTGCTGGTCATTTCAAGCTGTTGGCGAATTGGTGCAAAACTGTCGGATACGGTAAACACGGTGCACCCGCCGTGGCTTCGGTGAGATGTGTTCCGGTGGCTGAGAAGCTGCTGGTCATTTCAAGCTGTTGGCGAATGGGTGCAAAACTGTCGGATAAGGGACACATGGTGCACCCACCCTCGTCTTCAGAGAGACGTGTTCCTGTGGCTGAGAGGCTGCTGGTCATTTCAAGCTGTTGGCGAAGCGGTGCGATTCTGTTGGATACGTGAAACATGGTGCACCCACCTTGTCTTCGGTGAGACGTGTTCCGGCGGCTGAGAGGATGCTGGTCATGACAAGCTGTTGGCTGATGGGTGCGAAACTGTCGGATACGGGAAACATGGTGCACCCACCGTGTCTTCGGTGAGATGTGTTCTGGTGTCTGAGAGGCTGCTGGTCATCTCAAGCTGTTGGCTGATGGGTGTGAAACTGTTGGATACGTGAAACATGGTGCACCCACCTTGTCTTTGGTGAGACGTGTTACGGTGGCTGAGAGGCTGCTGGTCATGTCAAGCTGTTGGTGAATGGGCGTGAAACTGTTGGATACGGGAAACACGCAGCACCCACTGTGTCTTTGGTGAGATGTGTTCTGGCGGCTGAGAGGCTGCTGGTCATTTCAAGCTGATGGCGAACGGGTGTGAAACATTAGGGTTTCGATGTTCTCGTGCTCTGTGGACCTTTGGTTGCCGTCTTCACAGCAGATCTGTCGTGCTTAGCATGGTGGGATGTTCTGGTGGCTTAACCGTTGTGGCTACGGTGGCGCATGAGTTGTGATGGACATGTGGCTGCCAGGAGGCCCCCCGTGTGGTTGTTCGGCTGACTCCTGGTGCCATGTCCCTTCAGTTGTAAAGGTTTCTCATACCCGTGCCGTTTGTGAGTGCTTGTATTCTGCTACCCATCCTATGGGAAGTGGACTGTCATAGAAGTTGCCTTTGTCATGTGCGTCCTTTTGGCGTATTGTGTTGGTTATATAGCACTTGCGGTGTTTCCTTGTGGTGCTGGCCATCTAAGCTGTCATCTTAAGGAAACCTTGCTTTTGCTCTTGGTCCCGGATG
>JASWHV010000408.1:0-62473 GCA_030760725.1 Neostapfia colusana
GAAGACCGTGCTGAGGGGAGTTGAATTTAACGGTTCAAGAACTGATGTTGAAAACCGCATTGTGGTAATTCAACCACGACATCTTCAAAATAATATCGATCTTCAGACCCCTGAGAAAAATGAGAGTCGTGGGTTATAGTCTAACCCCCACACAAAGAGGTGCTCGAAAGACATCATCACTTGTTGTAATGCTGCCCCGGGCGAAGACATGAGGTATTGCCTTTTTGTAAAAGTAGTTTGGAGCTGATGTTGAGCCACAAAAGACTGACTAATAAAGCTAGGTGTGGCACCGACATCGAAGAGAATTAATACCGGTAGCTAATTAAGAGAGATCATCTCTGCTATCGCAGCTTCTCCTTCCGAAACATCCACAATCACTACGTAGTGAACGTTGCTCCTCGTCTGCCCTCTTTTCTACAGATATAGATACAGGTCTGAATATTGAAAATATTATGACCCGTATCCTTGAATTCCTTCTAGACAATACCTAGCATAATAGCCCATCCGACCACAAGTGAAGCACGGATGTCTCTTCAGTGTCTCGCTGACCTTTGGTTGCTGCTGCTGTTGTGGAGGTGGTGCAAGTTGTGGTACTTGATCTCAGCAGTATACGAAAGTATGTAAAATATGAACATGCTAAACATTACGAAAGCATAACAAAATTTCATGTTTACACATCTTCCTAAAGCCAACATAATCAATCCCCTATTCTGTACAGAACCGACCTATCTGTACATAACCTAGACTTTGATCCAGTTACCAGCATTTTTATAACTCAATTGAATACCAAAGTTAAAGTTAACTTCAGTATCTTTTCAACGAGTACTCATATGCCCCTAGACCATTTCTGGACCAAAAGTTATGATTGCTCAAAGTTGACAGAATTTCTGGATAAAATTTGCCAGCATCTCCTTTGTATGTGGCTGTTTTCATCACAGTTGTACCTAAAATTGAGTACAATTCTGAACAAACTATGAAATACAAAATTATTGCAAATTTCATAAACTTTTCAATGGTATATCATATGACCCTTAGAAATTTTTCTACTGAATGTTATGGCTAATTTACAGAAACATCCAGAGAAGGTTGCAGCTGTTCTGTTTTCTCGACAGTTTGCATTCAACTGCACATTCAACCAATTTGGTGTCTGATTTTGCTCTGGAGTTCTACAGAAAAGTTGTAGAGCTCTTAAAAACCTTTTTAGAACTGTATCATACACCTCCATTGGGTCAATCTACTCAGAGTTATGCTCTGTCAAATCCAGCAAAAGTTTCTGCCATAACAGAGCACTCTGTTTTTTAGATCAAAAGAAGCCTGCAAGTCTCTTCATTGAAGCTTAGTTCAAATGAAGAGCTCAGTAACTAATATATGCTCTCCAACATCCATTTTTAGTTTGAAAGTTAGTCATGAATGATTTCTTCATAGGAAAGAGGACTATCCAGTGTAGTACGGTGGCGATGCACCGTAAGACATATGATGGTACTACGTTGCCTCACAAAAGAAAAACCTAACCGGATTACACCGGCATATACATATACTTAGGTGGCACTAAAACGGTCACTCGCAAACGTGTTCTACTCGTACTATGGTTTTCGTGGTTAATCCTGCATTAGTCACAGACAATCGTCAGGTCAGGTTGCACATCGAACCCGGTCCCAATACAGTTTGTACACCCGTCCGTCATCAGTCGCACAGGTGTTCTCAAGCCAAACATGCATTGAGCTACGTGTTCACGTTATTGCCCATGTGACGGGGTCTCCCATACTTGCCCGAAGCATGCAAGGGAAGGGCGTTGCTCGGATACCCCAAACGACATGAAGAGTCGTAGAGGATACTAAAGCGGGTCGGGTTACCTGCCACCCGTTGGTCTCCACCATTCAGCTTGTGCGCATTAGTTGACAGCGCTTACATGCACCCCTAAGACATAGAACGTCCCGAGATGCACGATTTTCCGACATATCAAATAGGTTAGATTGCCACCTTCATAATATGCTAACATAGTAGTCCTTATGTGGGCCTAGTACCGTTATCTCACCGTATCCTAAATTTTTATCGTAATATGATGTTCAATCCGTGCGCTATCCCCAATACAGCACTGATACCATGCTTTGGGTGATGGTTTCTGCTGCGGAAGGCTCGAGCAACCAAGCTCGGGTGCTGTGGTTGATCGGGAGGAAACCAGGCAGCGGTGTTCTGTGCGAGGAAAGCAACTGCGGCGCAAACACGAGCTGGGAAAAAGGAAGTAGTGCTGTGGCTCTCGGGGTGAGGTGATCAGGATGAGCAGCCGAGATGAAACTAGGAGGTGGCGCGGGGGAGGGCCTCGGGAGCGGGTTGCGCGGGAGCTGGCGGCATCTCGGTAGTCGGCTGAAGCAAAACAGAGGCGGTAGCCCTGTTGTGAGGCTGATTACTGGGTCCCACCTCCTCCTCTTTTAATCAAAATTTTCTCTGATATTTTTACCCCAGCTACTCAGAATTAAAGTCCATACTTCCACCACAAGTCATGGTTTAAATTTGCTGAATTCAAATGGTTTGAATTCTGGTGTGGAGTTTGAATTGTGTTTGATCATTTGAATTTGAATTTGTTCCAAAAACATAGCAAACCAACTCCAAAGTTTCTGATTTTTGGCATGATTGCTAATTCAGAAGTGGAGAACACATTTGTGAAACCAAATTTGCAAATTGAGAAATCTAGAATTTGAAACTGAAATTTAAATTCAGATTAGAGGGTTTCCTCTTTTAATCCTAAACAAATACTAAAACCCCTCCAAATGAGCTGAAATTTAGAAGGTTGAATATTTGGAATATGAAGATCCAAGTTATGCATTTAGATCTCCATGTTTGGAAGTTTTTGTGAAGTCTAAATACTCACTTTGAACTTACACCGTTATAATTCACAGTTTTAATTCCCCTCATTTTTCCTAAGTGTACATGAGCTGAATTTTTTTTCTTGCTACCACTTTTTGGGGATTTTACATCCCCCCTAAAAAGAATCTCGTCCCGAGATTCCAAAAAAAATGCAAAGTGGGGAAACTTTACTGGTATATGATGATAGCAAGTCCGGATAATTAGTTCGTAGATATTTCTCGCTTTGCCATGTCGCCTCATCAGCGGTATGATTACTCCACAAGACCTTGAAGAACCATAAGGTCCGGTTTCTTGTGGCGAGTCTTTTCATCGATAATCCGGATTGGATACTCCGTGTACGTGAGGTCCGGTTGAAGAACTTCGATGTCTTCTGTGCGGATTTCAGCCGAGGATTTGAGACACTTCCTCAGCTGAGAGATATGGAAGACATTGTAAATTCCTACGAGCGACGCCGGTAAATCCAGAGGATAGGCCACGGGTCCGCATTTTTCAATGACGACGAACGGACCAATGAATCGTGGCGCAAGTTTGCCCTTCACTCCGAAACAATGAACTCCCTTCATCAGAGACACACGGACATAAACATGGTCCCCGATGTCGAAGTAAAGAGGACGGTATCTTTTATCCACATAACTCTTCTGACGAGATTGAGCAGCCTTAAAATTGGCTTGTATTACTCGCACTCGTTCTTCAGCCTCATTCACAAGTTTGATACCGTAGATAACTCGCTCGTCGGACTCGCACCAGTTGAGGGGTGTGATGCATTTTCCGGCCGTAGAGAGCTTCATACGGCGCCATCTTGATGCTAGCTTCATAGCCATTGTTTAGGAAAACTCCGCCAACGGCAAATGATCGTCCTAATTTTTATCGTGGTGGATGGCACAAGCGCATAGCATGTCTTCAAGCACTTGATTCAACCGTTCAGTTTGACCATCCGTCTGCGGGTGATACGTGAAGCTTCGGACCAGTTTGGTCCCCAATGATTCGTGCAACTGTTCCCAAAACCGAGCGACGAACAGCGCACCGCGATCTAAAATAATGGAGCGGAGAACACTGTGCAAGCACAAGATCCTTGCAATATAGAGCTCCGCATATTTCTTGGCCACGTAGCCTGTATGTACGGGAATAAAATGTGCCGACTTGGTTAGTCGATCGAATATTACCCAAATCGAGTCATGCTTGTGAGACGTGAGAGGTAACACGACTATGAAGTCCATACTGATATCCTTCCACTTTCACGCCAGAATATTCAAGTGTTGCAGCTATCCGGCTTTACGCATATGGTCGGCTTTCACCCGCCGACACGTATCACATTCGGATACGTACTTTGTGATTTCTCTCTTCATCTGTGTCCACCAAAACTTGGTTTTCAGATCCTGGTATGTCTTGTTGCTGCCCGGATGAGTAGAATATTTGGACAAATGAGCTTCGTCCAAGATTTTCTTCCGAAGCTTCATGTCACGGGGCATCACTATACGGTCTTTAGACCATAGAGTGTCGTGTTCATCCCTTTGGAAACATTTCATTTCGCCATTCTTCATTCTTCTCCAAATGTGTGACATCCCCATGTCTTTCTTCTGAGCTTCCATAATCCCCTCTCTTATGGTAGGGATGAGAGCAAGATTATATAATGCCTCATGTGGAACCAAGTACATACTCGACTCCTCCTCTTCAAGTGGGGTGATGGACAGATTGTTGACATGATATTTGCGGCTTAAGGCATCGGCAACCACGTTTGACTTACCGGGACGGTAGTGAATCTCGATCTCATAGTCTTTGATCAGTTCTAGCCATCTCTGTTGCCGCATATTCAACTCCTTTTGAGTGAATATATACTTCAAACTCTTGTGGTCGGTATAGAGGTGCACTAAGTTCCCGAGTAAATAGTGTCTCCATATTTTCAAGGCTAACACCACAGCAGCGAGCTCAAGATCATGAGTCGGATAGTGTTGCTCGTGGTTACGAAGTTGACGTGAGTCATAGGCGACCACTCTTGCTCCTTGCATCAATACACAGCCAAGCCCGATACCAGACGCATCATAATATACGTCGAAAGGCTTGGTTGTATCCGGTTGAGCTAACACCGGGACTGTTGTAAGATGCTTTACCAAGGCTTAGAAAGCTCCTTCACAGGCTAAGTTCCAAACAAATTTGATCCCTTCTTCAACGGTTCAGTCATCGGTTTAGCAAGCTTGGAGAAGTTCGGTATGAATCTCCGATTAGAATTTTTTATTTTTGGCACTGTTATTAAAGAATTTAATATTAATAACATCCATTTTTTTTTTTGCAAAACTAACCACCCAATCGTCCACGGCGGACAATTTGTCCACGTGGACGTCCTATCGTCCACGCCGTGGACGATTAGGCCACGTATGTAGCCCTGTCGTCCACAGCGTAGACGACTAGGCCACGTGGACCATCCTGTCGTCCACGCCGTGGACGACAGGACAGGGAGGCTTGATTGCTCTCTGCAGCAAATATTATAAGATTAGTTTTTAGCATCCATTTAAAAATGCTTAGAGATATTTTTACCAAATGTTTTAACATAATTTAATGTAGTATATTGTGTTATGTTTTTATGTAAGTTGTTTAATTTGATTTTTATTTAATAGATTCTATGTTATGGAATTTTGAATTATGTAACATGATCACAAATTTTATTATTTCTTGTTATGGATATAAATGTAACTAAATTTAGCAAAATAACAACATCACTTCATTTAAAACATTCGTATACATTACGAAGTTTATTAAATTGCAAATATAGATTCTACTGAGTGCTACGGGGATATTTTTCCTTGCGCAATGCATCCGGCCCGGCATCCCTTACACGACGTGCTCTCTTACGTAAGCGCTCCCATTTACCCTCTCTCGCCTGGCGAGCAATGCGTTCTTCCTCCTGAGCTTGGCCACGATACTTTTCATCGATTCTTTGAAGTTATTCCTGATGTTTGCGCCGATGCTCCGCCTGTTCAGCCACATCTTTCCTCTCTTGCTCAACCCGCTTTTCGAACTCCATCTCGTAGTGGAACTTGTCCCAAGCAGCTCTGTGCATCGCGTGTATGTACTCGACATCTTCCGGTGTTTGTTCGTTGTCGATGTACCGGGTGAACTCACAAAGGAGCGGTGGAGACTGCATGATTAGTTATGTGTTGTTATCAATATTAGAGCTAAAATACGAATACATGAAGTAAACATGTTACCTGACGTCTACCATTTGGGAAAAATGGCATGGTCCTATGCGGGAGGTCATATTCATAGTTGTTGCACATCCATAGTCTCAAACCGTAAGTGACTCCCAGCCTTAAATCTTTCACGAACCGACAATCAGTGCCACATAAACACATTGGTGGTTGTAATCTCTCTGAAACGCGAACTCTCTCTTTTTTGATTTAGTGGTGAGTACGGTGAGTCCATGTCCGCAAGAGTTGGGTACGTGAAGTGTGGTTATGGTGAATGTCCGGAGTGCTCTTAAATAGACAATCGAAGATAGACGATTTGTCTAGTACGTGGACGACAAGTCCATCAGCGGTACGGCTAGTCCATTATTTATATGACTCGTCCATCATGTGCACGAGTCGTCCACCATGTGGACGAGTTGTCCAGTAGATGGACGACTAGTCCATCACTTGTACTACACGTTCATCAATTGTTTGACTCGTCTATTAGTTGTACGACTTGTCTATTAGGTGGAAAATAATAGTTACTCTCGTCCATCAACGGTTTATTTCACTACAGTGCAAAAATTATAGAACAATAATAGTTACTCTTGTCCATATTTATTAAAATTCTTAGTACAAGATCATACATTACAAGGATATATTGCGAGCATACATGTTGCTCTACATTAGTGAAACCTAGTTCTAACGGTTACGGTTTGGCTTGGGGTGAGGACATTCGCAATCCTTGTTGTCGCAGACGGGCGTAGCACCTTTGTACTCGAATATCTGTGACTCCATTTCCGCTAGTTCACTAACCATCTCTCGGTTTCGATCTTGTCAACCCACAGTGTGTATCCATAATTATCATCATCGAAGTAACACTAGTTAAAAAGCAAAATATGGTAAAAAATGATAATAATTTACCAAAAAATTAATATATATTTTGAACTTACTCCACCGTTAGGGCAACGAAAGAATCGACGACCGCTGCCCTATCTTCCATCCTTCATTGGCACAACACAATCAATGCCACAACGGCATTTGAGCCACTCTTCTTTCGTGCTATCATATGGACGAAGAGGATTGAACACACCAAAATCACTCTTGCTTAGAACTGGGAATCTGTCTACCGGTGGTTCATACCAATCAGGACCACCCACCAAGTAGTCGGGACGCACCGATCTAATATTTTCCACCTCTGTCCTACCAAGACCTCTGCTCGCCATTGTTTTAGTACTCTCTTCGCTCACTCTGAGTTTGTAATGGTGACTCTTCAAGACGCTACGACTTTTATAGCGCTGATATCGCCCACCCCGTGGATGACTTGTTTATTATATGGACGAATCGTCCACGTCGTGGATGACTCGTTTATTATATGGAAGAGGCATCCACGTCATGGACGACTCCTTTATTATATGGACGAGTCGTACACGTCGTGTGCTACTCGTCCAACTCGTGGATGATTTTGAATCGGTTATCAGGACCACTTTTTAATTTGTATTTGGGTGTTTTGATATTAAAAGATTTATTATTTGTGACATAAAGTAACGTGCAAAAGTAGAGATATAAATTCATTATCATAAAAGATATGATACATAGAGTGAAACAAAACCAAAAAATAAATTACACAATAAATCAATGCCTAGCACGCTTTCCACGTGCTCCCCTAGCAGCCCTACGCACCGCTCGTACGTGGTCCGCGTCGTAAGTCAGCGGACTAGGAGGGTTCCTAGGCCTAGGAGGTGCTGGCGGGGTTGCGTCATCCATCCGCTGCGTCGGCTGCATCGGCTCCAAAGCTCCTTGCATCTGAGGAAGCGTGTCCACCATAGCATCGACGACATACACTTCCCAGTCAAAGGAGACTCCCAAATCGAGCGGTGTCGAGAGTCGAACTGAGCGTCTAGGAGCTCATAAGTGCCACTGTCACTCGCAGCTATGGCTGCAGGGTTGAAATACATGAAATTGTTATTCATTATTAACTTATATAAAATCTTAACGAACAATATTGTTCTTAAACAACAAAATCTGTAATACATGGTGACGTTAAAACAAAAATATTACAATTCCAATTATTAATCATCCCGCCATGAGCGACGAGCACGAGGACGCCGCCCGTCATATGGATTTTCTGAAGGTCCCGCTTCTGCTGCTCCAGGAACATTACGCCGAACGCAATTCTTATAACTATGGCCAACTTCGTTACAGTTGCTACATCTCACTTGTTGCGACAATGAGCACTTATCCATATCATTTCTTATACGTCGAGTCTTACGACGGCCACGAGTCTGCTTCAACATCCGATAATCAGGGCCTCTTTCAAATTGTGGTCCAAGATCATTGGTGAATACACCAAAAATCCGGTAACCAAATATCTCTGCGTGCCAGGTTATGTGCAAAGTCTCTGTCGAAGTGTGTAGCCGACACTTCCCCCGGGCCTGCTCTGGGCGGCCCGCGGAGGTTCTTTTTCGTCGGGGCTAGTCACTCACGGAGAGCTCACGCGCTAGGGACGATGGAGGGAGAAGCTTGACACAGGGATTTTTACGTGGTTTAGGCCACCGGAGCGTAATACCCTACGTCCACGGTGAGCTGAGTTGCTCGTTGTATTGCTTGTTGCTCAGAATCGGAGTCCTGAGCTTGAGAGTGTGTAAGAGGCGAACCCTACGGGAGAGTGGGTCAAATGTCGAACCGCTAGAGGGAGTTGAGCAAAAGTCGAACCGTTAGAGGAAGTCAAGCAAAAGTCGAACCGCTAGAGAGAGTCGAGCAAAAGTCGAACCCTTGCTAACGTTGCCTACCCGAGCCTTTTATAATCCAAGGCTCGGGCGGCTTACAAGGTGGGCCCGGGACCCGACAGGTGGTCCCGGGGAGATTGTCTGCCATCTACCGTATCTGCAGTTACGCTGGTAGCTGTCTCTGGCGAGGGCTTCCGAGTCTTCGTTCTGCCGCCCTGCCCATGCCGCCAGCTAGTCGTAGTGGTTGATGATGTCAGCGGCGGCAGGGGATGTCTTGTCGCTGTGTTTATTATCGTGCATCCTCTGACGCGGCACGCCAGTCTTCACTGTGTTGTGACTGGGCGCAACGGCACCTGACAGAGGCGTGCTCCGTGTCTCCGCGCCTTGGGAAGGCGTGGGTCTTCAATACCTTGTACGGGCAAGGTATGGCGCGTCTTTACTCCTGCTGCCTACCGCGCGCAGGCAGCGCTGCTCTGCTGGCCACGTGGCGGGCCCGGAGCTCTCCTCTGAGGAGAGGGAGGTCCGGCCCTGCTGGACACGTGGAGCCTTCGGAGCTCTCCCCGCGGAGGGGGGAGGTCCGGCTCTGCTGGCCACGTGGCGGGTCCGGAGCTCTCCTCTGAGGAGAGGGAGGTCCGGCCCCGCTGGACACGTGGAGCCTCCGGAGCTCTCCCCGCGGAGGGGGGGTCCGGCTCAGTTGGCCACGTGGCGGGCCTGGAGCTTACCTCTGAGGAGAGGAAGGTCCGACCCTGCTGGACACGTGGAGCCTCCGGAGCTCTCCCCGTGGAGGGGGGGAGGTCCGGCTCAGTTGGCCATGTGGCGGGCCCGGAGCTTACCTCTGAGGAGAGGGGTGTCTGGCCCTGCTGGACACATGGCGTCTTCGGAGCTCTCCCTGCGGAGAAGGGCGATGTCCTTAGGCAGTTTCCCCTGTGCGCGGGGGTACCCCATATTGAGGGTACCGACAGTGGCCCCCAGGCCCATCTCGGGGGAGATGGCGAGCCCGAGGTGGGCCCCTCGTATCTTCTACTCCACGCACCTTCTCGAAGACCCACATTGACCGTTGCCGGAGCATGAACAGTCGCAAGATCGTGGGAGCGTGTGCCCTACTTGATGGCTGCTTTTACTGTGGCGGTTCCCAAGGCTGCCACTTCTGCACGTCGCAGCGCCTTTTCGGGAACCGCCGAAGCGTCTTGCCGGTTCGTCTCCTTGGGAGACTGACTTCTTGGCCCACCGCTTCAGCTGGATGGCTTGGGTCCACTTGTCATCGACGCTTGGTCTTAGAGCTGAAGCGGTTGTCCAAGTGGCGTATTCGAAGAGTTTCGAATCGCTTTGAATCGCGCCTGGGAAGTTTAAAAGGGGATCTCACCCGCATCGCGACTTTCCTTCACACTTCTCAGCGCTTGCATCTTCCTTGAGCTCTTGCACCCTTGTCTTCCCTGTTCTTGAGCTTTCTTCTGCCATGGCTTCCAACTTGCCTCCGGAGAAGAAACGTGCCCGGTCTCCTCCGGCGGCGGCGTTCGCGCCAAGTCAGGGATCCAGGGTGCCTGCACATCCTGCTTTTGGAGATGGCGTCTCGTCCGGTGGCGACTCCAAGAGGCCCCGGGCACATCATCCCGATGGGACTCCTCTCAAGCGGCGTTGGACTGAAGGTCCCCGGGCGTCGCATCCTCCTTCCTCAGGAGGTGGAGCTTCGAGGGGGAGTGCTAGTGTGAAGATGCCCAGGGGTGAGTCAAGAACTCAGGCGCCCCGGGCCTCAGGAGCTGGATTGGCGCCTAGGGGAGCTTCAGGAACGTCCCCTGCTCCGCCAGTCCGGGCGACTGCAGGGCAGCTCTCGGCGGCGACAGTGGGCTCTAGTGGACCTACCCCGGCTCGGAAGCCGGGGTTCAGAGCCCGTTGGAGCGCTCGTGTCCCTCGGTAAGTGACGTCTACCAGGTTCCAGAGCCTGTATTGTCTTCTTCTTTTCTTAACTCAGGAGTCTCCCATGTTTGCAGGGACCCCTCGAGTGCCGGTAACATTTCCGTTTCCCGGCCATCTCCGACTGACGGGGGGTCTGCGCCGCAGCGCCCGGGAGCCGAAACGGTCGCAGCGGCCCCCAAGCCGGCGCAGGTTCCTTCTGCACCGGTTGGCCCAGCTCCTGCGGCAGTGCCGGCTTCTCCTGATCAGCGCCTTATCCCGGTTGCCAGAGCGTCGACTTCTCCTGAAGACGACGTGATGGAGGAGGTCGGGGCCGCAGCTTCGGCCTCTGCCGCCCCGCTGCCCCTGGCAGATGCCCTTGTGCTTGCCCAGACGAGCGTCTGACATGTTCTAGCCGCGGTCGCGAGCGGGAGGAGCAGGTAGGTGAGAGGGATCGCCTCCTCACCTGGGGGCGTCTCTTGAAGGAGCGAACCGAGGAGGTCAGGGAGGAGCTTGACTCGAGGCGGGCATCGCTCGATGTCATGGAGGCGCTCCTTGACCGTCAGAAGAGGGCCGTTGACCGTTTGGACTCCGAGACGCGGCGGCTCCACAAGGAGGCCCTCGAGGCACATGCCCGGGGCGAGGAGAACTGCTCTTCTTTGGAGGAAGTGCGGCAGAGGCTGGCGCGCCCTGAGCGCGCCGTCGCGGACCAGGAGCATTCCGTGGCGGCTGAGGTGGAGAAAGTTGCCGCGCGGCTGGCGGCAGGCGAGGGTGACCTGAGGGCCCGAGCTAAGGAGCTGGAGACCCGGAAGGCAGACCTGGTTGCGAGGGAGGAGCAGGTCTCCCAGGAGCGCCAGGCAGTCCTGGATCGGGAGCTGGCAGTCGACTTCCGGGCTTCAGATTTGGAGCGGCTTGCCCAGACTCTCCAGCTTTGGGAAAGCTCTCTGGCAGCCAAGGAGAAGGAATTCTCCGAGGGGGGCCTCGACGCCATGCTGGCAGCCCGCCGCGAGATGGAGGAGCTCCTGGCCTTGCGGTCCTCCGAGGCCCGGGCGGTCTCGAGCTTCGTCGACCAGGTGGGGTCCGTCCTGGTCCCCCTTGGCTTCAGCCCGGTGAGGGCAGCGGCCCCGGCGCAGAAGGTGGCCGAGGTGATCCCCGTGCTCGAGTATATCGGCGTCAAGCTGAACAGGCTTGAAGCAGTGGTCGCCGATGAGCTCGAGGCAGAGGGACAGGGCCTGGCGATGGAGGTCACTACGCACGTGCTGGCGTGCTTCCGGAGCCAGGATCCCACCTTCTCACTGGAGCCAGCAAGGCAGGGCCCCGCCGCGGAGCGGGAGGAAGCCGCTAGGGCTGAAGTCGGGGACATGACCGCCCTTGTAGCCTCTAGGTTCCGGCGCGAGCCAGGGGAATCCTAGGGCTTGGTGATGCGGACATCGCTACCGTTGATACAACCACAACACCAGTCCATTCACCACTCTCAGCTAATCAAGGTCCAATGACACGCACTCGTGCACGTCAACTTAATTATCAGGTGAATTCATTCCTGGCTGTTCAAAGTAATTATCCTTCAAATGGGGACAAGCCTTGTGATGACCTTGTTATTATTAGGTGCTTGGGAATTGATCCAGCTAGGAGGGATGGAGGGATTAATGCAATAAAGGCTGCTCCACCCGAGGGGAAATCTTGAGGCTGGGGCCATGTAATAAAGAGAGATTTAGACAAATAAGGAAAGGAATAAGGGAAATCTCGTCCAACTTTGCTGCTGGACGAAATTCCCTCTTTCTTCCCCCATTTAAAGATAGGTGTGCTATAATAAGGAAAGAAATAGAGGAAATCATATCCTGCCTTGCTGCTGGATGGGTTTCCCTCTTTCTTTCCCTATTAAATTGTAGTCTATCACAGAAAAAGGAAGGGAATAAGGGAGATCACGTCCTACCTTTGTTGCTGGACGAATTTCCCTCTTCCCTCCCCTATTTAAGTAGTCCAAGAGCTCCTTGACAGAGCGGGTTTTGTTTTCTGTAAGTTTAGCCATTGCTACTTCCTTGTAACGCAAGTGTCGACGAGACCTTCCGATTACTTGAATCAGAACCCCAACTTTTTCACACCCGTGAGTGTTTGCTTGTTATCTTGTTCTTGCTTGTTCTTCGATTGCTTGCAGGTTCAAGGCTGTTCTTGGCACGGCAAGTACAGCAACAACAGGAGCCGGTGTAACTATCGCTAAGGCGCAGCATCCTTGTGGTTATCATAGTCGGGTAGCACAACGTCGACCTCCACCCAAATCGTAGTTACCAGGAGACGGTGTAACTGTCGCTCAAGGCGCCACACCATTCTGGTTGTGGTAGTCGGGCAGCCAATGTCGGCCTCCACCAAATTCGTTCATTACCAACATCTCTCATCGAAAGATAGGGCGTCCCCCGTACCCGTTGGGTTCATCACTTGGATCTTTTCTTTTTCTTTTGTCGAGTCTATAGTCCAGCTCGTGGAGCTTTGAATGAATAGACTCTTGTTGTTTTCTGTGTCTGTGTTCTTTTATCTTCTTCTTGGCTTGGCCTGGCCGAGTCCTTAGCTCCGCAAGGTACTCAGAGGTCTTCACCAATCTTGAAGTCTTGCACAGACACCTTCCTTGAGTCCTTATTGAGTTAAGGGCCCCAGGGGTCTTCGGAGCTCGCCCCGTGAGAGCGGGGAGGTCCGGATATGTCGGCCACATGGCGGGCCCGGAGCTCTCCTCTAAGAAGATGGAGGTCCGTCCCTGCGGGACACGTGGAGCCTTCGGAGCTCACCCCTGCGGAGGGGGCGAGGCTCAGCTCTGCCGGCCACGTGGCGGGCCTGGAGCTACCCTTTGAGGAGAGGGGAGCTCCGGCCCAGCTGGACACGTGGGGCCTTCGGGGCTCGCCCCTGTGGAAGGGACGAGACTCAGATCCTCTGGTCTTGCGCTGGAGTAGTCGATAGCTCTATCCCCCCCTTCATGCGGTCCCCGTAGCTAAAACCTGGAGATCCTGCACACAGGTAGAGGAAGCGTAATTCTCCTCGGGGGTTCTCCCCTCCCTGCCTCTTAGTCTTATTTGGCTTACGGTCCTAGTCCGGTATACGGGGCTTGGGCAATTCTGTGCGCGAGGCACCGGGGGTCCGGCTCCCTCTGAGGTCAGGGTACGACCGTCCGGCCCCTAGTACCGGACCGTGCGCCGGGGAAGTAGAGTGCACAGGCTTTTGGTACGGAACCAGACAAAGCGGCTGTACTCCCCTGGACCTCCAAAGGACAGGGCGCACACGCTTTGGGTCGGAACCGGCAAAGCAGGCTACGCACCCTGGACCCCCCATGCACAGTGCAGGCCTTTCCTAGAGGTTACCAACTGGAACCGCAACACCTGACTGGGGGAGGCCCGAAAGGCCCCCTGGCCATCGGCAGGTGCCTCAAGCGCAATCGCCTTCGGTAGGATAGCAAATGCTGAGTATGGATGAGAGCGGGAAAGGGGAGCTAAATGTACGGTGAGCATACATAGAAAGTGTGGTCATAGAAATTAATGCGTAATTTAAATGGGCACATAAATAAGAGCGTGGTAGAACATGTTTCTGTGTAAATGCCCATAGGAGGAAGGCAGGCTGAACATGGAGGCAATGACCCGCCCCATTAAGAAGGGAAGCAAGACTCTACGCGCTTGGGGTCGGAACCAGGCCAAGCTGAACGTAGTCCTGGACCGTCCCCTGAGGCTTAGCTGCTCCGAGCACTGTTGCTGGAGCCTATGGGATCTAATATAGAAAGGAAAAGGCCTGTTCTACTAATGCTCTGGGGTTAGAACTTACTGTGATGTTCCATGTTCCAAGGGTTCGGGAGCGGATCCCATCCTCGGTGGAGAGGCGTATGTACCCAAGGCGGCAACTTTCGTGACTCGGAAGGGACCTTCCCGGCTGGGGGAGAGTTTATAGGTCCTTCGCGGGAAAGTGTGCCCCGCGGCACCAGGTCGCCTTCTTGTAGCTCCCAGATGCGCTTGGTCCTTTGGCGGTAGCGCCGGAGCGCCAGCCGGGACCGTGAGTTGCGGAGTGTTGCTTGTAATCATGCCTCGTCAACGAGGTCGATATCTTCACGCCGGAGCTGGTCCTGCGCGGCTTCTCCCGAGGGCCCCGGGGTACCTTCCTCTATTGGCTCAGGCCGACAAGAGGTAGGCGGATCCGGACTCTTCTTGGGGGACCCAGGATGTCTTCTTCCATTGGCTCAGGCTGACAGGAGGTTGACGGATCTTGGGCGGCCCCCGGGAGATGAGGCCGAGGCACAGAGACGTGCGCTCGGGTGGAGCTGGCCCGGTTCTGCACCACCGGGGGCTTGTGCTTGGGCTGCTGCAACTGCTTGGAGCTTTTCCAAGGCTGATACTGCAGCAGTGCAGTCTCCACAGATCTTTTGGGGCAGTCGTAGTGGGCTACCACCCTGACTCGTCGTCACTGGAGCTGGAGTCCTCATAGTCGTGTACCGCCTTTACGGCGCGCTGAGGCTCCTGGAACCCCACCTGGTGGCCAACGTTGTCTTGGGTGGCGACCTTCTGCTTGCCCTCCCTTTTCGGAAGGGAGGGGCGTCAGCGCGCGGTTGCTTCCCCTTGCGGAAGTGCTCCGCGAGCTTCTGAATCTCCCGGCACTCAGCAGCAGTATGGCTGCTGGTGTCGTGCACGGGGCATGGCTCGCCTTGGTCATCATCTTGAGCTGGTGACCGTCGCTGCCTTTTGTCGGGGCGTGGCCCCCGAGCTCCGCTGGGTGCTGCTGCTGCAGCAACTGGAGCTGAGGTCAGTGGTTTCATCTTGCCACCGCCCCGGTTCTTGATCTTCTTGCCACTTCTATGGGAAGCAGCGCCAGATCCGGGCTGTCCACCTGATTCGGAGGCTGGCTGTGAATGCCAGTTCCGCCCTTCTGCTGCCCTGGCGCACTTGTCCGCCAGGCTGAAGAGCTCTGAGACGTCACGAACCTCTCTGGTCACGAGCTTCTCAAGCATCTTCTTGTCCCGTACACCCTGTCGGAACGCCACCACCACAGAAGCATTTTGGATATGCGGGATGATGTTCCGTACCTGGGAGAACCGCTGGATGAAGGAGCACAACGTCTCTCTAGGTTGTTGCTGGATGGTGTGGAGGTCGAGCTCCGTGCCAGGCCGGGTGTAGGAGCTGCCGAAGTTAGCAGTGAACTGCCGGCAGAACTCTCCCCAGGAGGCTATGGAACCCTGGGGGAGATTCATGAGCCAAGACCGTGCTGGGCCGGTCAAGGCGACGGGGAAGTAGTTGGCCATGATGGCCTCGTCCCCTCCTGCAGCAAGGATGGCGGTGGAGTAGATCTGGAGGAACTCCGCCGGGTTGACGCTGCCGTTGTACATCTCGGGCAGGTGCGGCCGGAACTTGCGCGGCCACTTCGCGAAGCGAAGGTGTGGCGCCAGGGCTGCACATCCTGCTCCTGTTGCTGCAGGTGTTGGTGCCGCGAACGCTTGGTTCCCCGCCGGCACCGTATACCCCGGTATGGGCAAGGCTGCGCCATAGACCGGGGGCACCATTTACAGGGCATATGACTGGGGCATATGCTGTGTGGCATATGCCTGGGGCAGAGATTGCGTGGCGAACGTCTGCGGCTCAGGCTGGGTCGAGGCGGTCGACATGCTGTCATCGGCTTCTTGGTCACGATGCCTTTCTCGCCATCGCTCGATGACCACTCGGGCATCGTCGCCCAAGTGACGTCGTTCCAGCTCCAACCTCAGGTCCGCCGATAGGAGCCTGGTGGATCGGGAATCCGCCGTCTGCCCGTTAACCGTTGGTGTGCGCATCAGCGACACAGCCGATTGACTAGGACGTCATCCCCGCCAAAGTTGAGGGTTGGCGGCGGCGACGACGAGACGGTCTACGTCGCGAATCCACTGCTGGGTCGCTGACTGAGGCGCGTCCCCAGCAGGTGGATTGCGCAGTAGCGCTCGTGCTGCAGCTAGTGCGCCCCCGTGGGAGACACTCAGCTCTGCAGTGGATCTCACGCTCGCTGGAGCCTGCGCTGCCGGAGTCGGCTGCTGGCTCCCAGCTTGCGCCGACACACTCCGTCCTGAGTGTATCGAGACGTAGTCCCCGCTGGTCACCGTTCATCGCGAACATGGGCGGGGAGAGCTTGCCGCTGAAGGAAGTTTCGTCATCTTCGTCGGCAGAAGCTCGTCGCGCAAGGGAAAAGCCCCCTTCCTGGCGCGCCAAATGTCGAAGTGTGTAGCCGACACTTCCCCCGGGCCTGCTCTGGGCAGCCCGCGGAGGTTCTTTTTCGGAGGGGCTAGTCACGCACAGAGAGCTCACGCGTTAGGGACGATGGAGGGAGAAGCTTGACACAGGGATTTTTACGTGGTTCAGGCCGCCAGAGCGTAATACCCTACGTCCACGGTGAGCTGAGTTGCTCGTTGTATTTCTTGTTGCTCAGAATCAGAGTCCTGAGCTTGAGAGTGTGTAAGAGGCGAACCCTACAGGAGAGTGGGTCAAATGTCGAACCGCTAGAGGGAGTCGAGCAAAAGTCGAACCGCTAGAGGGAGTCGAGCAAAAGTCAAACCCTTGCTAACGTTGCCTACCCGAGCCTTTTATAGTCCAAGACTCGGACGGCTTACAAGGTGGGCCCGGGACCCGACAGGTGGTCCCAGGGAGATTGCCTGCCATCTACCGTATCTGTAGTTATGCCGGTAGCTGTCTCTGGTGAGGGCTTCCGAGTCTTCGTTCTGCCGCCCTGCCCATGCCGCCAGCTAGTCGTAGTGGTTGATGATGGCAGGGGCGGCAGGGGATGTCTTGTCGCTGTGTTTATTGGCGTGCAGCCTCTGACGCGGCGCGCTAGTCTTCACTGCGATGTGACTGGGCGCAACGGCACCTAACAGAGGTGTGCTCCGCGTCTCCGCGCCTTGGGAAGGCGCGGGTCTTGAATACCTTGTACGAGCAAGGTATGGCGCGTCTTCACTCCTGCTGCCTACCGTGCGGGGCAGGCAGCACTGCTCTACTGGCCACGTGGCGGGCCCGGAGCTCTCCTCTGAGGAGAGGGAGATCCGGCCCTGCTGGACACGTGGAGCCTTCGGAGCTCTCCCCGCGGAGGGGGGAGGTCCGGCTCTGCTGGCCACGTGGCGGGTCCGGAGCTCTCCTCTGAGGAGAGGGAGGTCCGGCCCCGTTGGACACGTGGAGCCTCCGGAGCTCTCCCCGTGGAGGGGGGAGGTCCGGCTCAGTTGGCCACGTGGCGGGCCCGGAGCTTACCTCTGAGGAGAGGAAGGTCCAGCCCCGCTGGACACGTGGAGCCTCCGGACTCTCCCCGTGGAGGGGGGAGGTCCGGCTCAGTTGGCCATGTGGCGGGCCTGGAGCTTACCTCTGAGGAGAGGGGTGTCCGGCCTCGCTGGACACATGGCGCATTCGGAGCTCTCCCTGCGGAGAAGGACGAGGTCCTTAGGCAGTTTCCCCTGTGCGCGAGGGTACCCCATATTGAGGGTACCGATAGTCTCTTTCAAAAAATACTGTGCCACATATATAGTTGGAGATAATTGACTCCAACTGCAGACAACAATGACATAAGAATAAGATCTATGCAGTAGCTTTGGCTTCATACATGTACATATGCAAGAGTTCTCACGAATAACACACTCATGCACAGTCCGTTCACTCGTGGCACAACGTCTGCCTCTGTCTCTGCATGTGATTTCAAACCTGTTCTGCACAGTTCCAGTTTGTTTAACACTATACAAATGAGCCTTTTTAATCTTCTTGTCCATGTAGTCACAAACACATCTTGAGAAGACTAAATTAGGATCAGGCATCAATAGAGAAGCTTTTGCAAAATGCTCACGGAAATATTTCATCGTTCCATTCAATTTTCCTTCAACGATACCGACTAGTGGTAAAACTCTTGATCCACGTAGTACAAAGTTGTAGACCTATATGAAAGTTGCATTAGTTTGTAGTCTTACCATTGCTAAGATATATTTAAAGTATAACAAATAATTACATATCTCTGCTAAATTAGTTGTCATAATTCCGTACCTAGCACCATGTGTGTCATATAATAATGATCATTTCTCTTTCGGTTCATTATGAATCCAATGTGAGAAACATTTGATAGATGATCCAGCCCTACGAGATATAGTCTGTTCGGTTGAAGGAACGGTGGAGAGTGGATCAGAGGCATCTTTATTACTATCCCTTCCAAATAAATCATCGGTTTGTTTATTAGTGAGCTCATCAAGATGACGCCATAAAGCATTGAACTTTCTCTCTTGATTTTGACTACAGAGATGCTTAAACATGTTCATGAGCTGTTTGTTCTTGAAGTGACTATAAAAATTTGCACCCAAGTGCCTCATACACCACCTTAATTGTATATCTGGCCAAACTGATATGAGAGAGCTCTCTTCGCAGCCGTATTGATATGCACGCGCCTAGGCAGCACGTGTAACAAGTTGTTGTGGCCCGATCTTCTCGTAGGATCTGCGAACTTGATAAATTTGTTGCTGCGTGACCTGGTAAAGAGGCAGCGCACCTCAAGGCTGTCCACGCGATGAACTATTGAGACAATCACAGTATCGACGAAACAGCCCATGCAATCACGCCCTATAGATGTAAAGGCACGAACTGGGTGAACCGCAGTTCGGCGTTCTACAACTCTCTCAGGAATCGAAAGAACAAATATTGCAAGCCTCTCAAGACTCACGCATAAACAAAACTCCACGAGTTTGTGTATTCTGAATTCAATGAAAATAAGATATCCCCCTTTCATTGTCTAGTACAAGATATATATAGAGATAGGGGCGTTCAGCTTTGAGTAAATGGCTGCATGCGCATGCTCTAGTGGATTTCGTGTCTGGTTCGTGCGTCTTTTCAGCTTCTGGCAGCAGTTACTAAAATAGGCATAACTCCTTATTAAGACATCCAAATAATGAACCGTTTGATGGGCTGTAAAGTAGACTTGAAGACGCTTCTATCCACTTATAGAACACCGTCTAACTCCTTGTATTCTGTCTGCAGTAATGCTTGGAATTCGTACCATGTGTCAGTCATCTAGCTTCTGGTTACATTCCCATGCTAAGGTGATGAACCACCATTTTATTCATGCACACCATAGGCTTCTTGGTTCAGATGTCCAGAGGTTTGAATCCATCTTGATCCCATGCTGGTTCATACACTTCATCATTCCTAAGGACATTGAAACAAGAACTCAAAAGCATAGGCTCATTTAACATAGACTGATTATTAAACATAAGGTTAGCGTTCACCTGAGAATGAATTTCCTTCTGCAATTGTTTAGCTCTACTCCTTGTAATTGGACCAGCTATATCAAGTGGATTTTCATTTGAAGATGAGTGAATGCTAGGCATGACCTCATTAGCCTCCCCCTCTTGAGAAGGAGTCGTCCTCGACTCAGGCTCACCAACAAATGGAAGCAAGTCTTTGACATTGAAAGTTGTACTCACATTGGAATATTCAGGTGGCAGCTCGATTTTGTAAGCATTATCATTTATCTTTTAGAGAACCTTGAACGGACCATCACCCCGAGGAGATAACTTACTCTTACACTGTTGGGGAAAGCGATCCTTTCGTAGATGCAACCATACAAGATCTCCTGGCTGAAATGTAACCTTCTTCTTACCTTTGTTTGCTTGCTTTGCATATTGTGCTGATTTCTTCTCAATATTCTTTCTTGTCTCCGCATGTAACTGTTTGATAAAGTTTGATCTTTTTGTGGCATCCAAGTTAACTTGTTCCTGTAATGGTAAATGCAAAAGATCCATGGGAGTATGCGGTTTAAACCCATAAACTATTTCAAATGGATAAGAGTTTGTTGTGGAATGGACTGCCCTGTTATAAGCAAATTCAACATGTGGAAGGCAGTCTTCCCAGAGATTCAAATTCTTTTTCAACACAGCACGCAACATGGTTGACAAGGTACGGTTGACAACTTCAGTTTGGCCATCCGTTTGTGGATAACAAGTGGTTGAAAATAACAACTTTGTGTCAAGCTTAGCCCATAATGTCTTTCAAAAGTAGCTGAGAAATTTAGTATCCCTGTCTGAAACAATAGTTTTTGGAACTCCATGCAAACGAACAATCTCCCTAAAAAATGTAACACCCCAAATTTTTAGTCAAAACTCAAATTTTGATTTAGAACCATAAACCATGTTCAGAGGGGAATTTAGAAATTTTTGGACGTGTTGCATGTTTTGCAAAAATTCAAATTCAAACTGGAATTCAAATTAGACTCAAAACAAAAAAGAAATGGAAAAAGAAAAAGGAAAACCGGAAAAAAAACTGGCCAGTGGGCCGAAACCCCAGCCGGCCCAGCAAACCCCCGCGCAGCCCGCCCCCGCGCGCGCCGCGCTGCCCCTCGCTGACGGGTGGGACCCGCCTGTCATCCCTAACCCCGCGACCCCGGACTTCTCCCCCGCGCGCGCGATCGCAACCGATCGGGAAACCGCGTCTCGCAGCCGAATTCTGGACCCTGAGGACTCTAACTCGATCACAACAGAACCACCGCCCTCCCCCGGCTATAAAAACAACCGATCCGATCAGTTTTTCTCACGCGATCGCTGATTTTCACTCCGGTGAGCACCGAGACTTCGCCGGTGAATTCTGGCCGATCTAAGCTCGGAAACTCTGATCTAACTCGCTGGTCTTGATCCACCGCCTCCGGGGAACTTTGCAGGTGCAGAAAACCCGAAGACTTACGGTGCAAATCCAGCTCCGACGAGCTTCGCCGTGGTTTTGCCTCGGACCTCGCCGCCGAGCACTTTCCAGGACCCCCGAGATCGTGAAAACCCCCGAGGTGAGATCCCTGACCTCCCCTCTACCGATCTAGACCATAAGATCACAGTTCTAGGCAGAATTCTCGAGGATCCGAAAGTTTCCGGCGAGATCGCCGCTTCCCGCCGCCGTGCGCCGCCGGCAGCGCCGCCCGCGCTCGATCAGAGCGACGTGGCCGCTTGTGCGCCGTTTATTTTAAATCGCACGGTAGACTTTAAAACCCCGCGTACCGGTTCGATGTTATAATCTCAGCCGTCGGTTTAAAATCAGACGGTCCACGTCAGCCCCGCGTTATAAAGACTAGAATTCTTACGTGCTACCCCCTGGGGTTCTCTGGAATTGAGAGCTAGCCCCGGAAACTTCAGATCTAGCCCCTGGAACTCCAGAAAATCATGTAAATTCATTTAAAAATCAGTTTTAGCCCCTAGACTTAATAGAAATTAAGAAAAACACCTCTGAAAAGTGTAGCTAGACCCCTGGAGATTATGAAAATAATATTATATACCCTGTAATGGGGTGAATTCATTATTTTAGCCCTGTTTAGTATTTAATTTAGAAAATTGAATATGTAACTAGTGTTTAAATATTAAAAAGGGGGACAAACCTAATTGTCAAAATTATTAAAAACTTTCTCAGTACTTAGAAAACTTTGGAGTGAGATAAAAATATATTTTTGGGGCTGAAATAAATCTGTTTCATATATTATTCACATTTAATAGTATAGGGACACATTTTTAAGTAAAGAATAGTTAAAGAAAAATAGGAAAAATAATTATGAAATAATATACATCAGAAGCCAAGGTCAAAATATGATCTTAAATTATTTAGGACCAGAACCTAATCTGTTTAGGTAGTGTGTATTACTAATTTAATGATAAAATGCACAATTATGCATAAGAATATAAATCTGAAAATATAGAAACTAGTAAATGATAAATGGAGTTTCTAAAGTACAAAGAATTCAGTTTAGGGTTGATAGAAATTATGAAGGCACATATGGAGAAGAAAAATACTCTTCATACATACTTGGTAGTTTAATATATAAGGAATTTATTTAAAACTGAAACACACATATATACATATATATATATAGTATGTGAGTATAAATATGAACACCAAAGTAGGAATCATACACATGTAAATAAAAGTGTGTGCAAACCTCAAATCAACACACATAGAGTATCCACAACACATAAAATGGTAAAGAAAAATTTCATAAATGTGAATGTGTGGTTTGTATGAAGTAGAAGTGTGAACTATGTCTTATGATTGTTGTTTTCCTTTTGCTATGTGTGATGGTATGAAGTAGAACCTGTTCAAGAGCAAGCTATCAGTTTCCAAGATCAGGACTACCCATTTCAAGAGCAGCAAGAAGGAGGCAAGTGTCCTTGATCACTTTGATCCTATGCTAGGATGTGTAGATAGAATTATTTGCATTGTCAAGTTAAATATGAAACCTATGCTAGGAAGTTTCCCTAGAATTGCATTACCTTGTTTCCTTGAAGCTTGGGTTGGGATTTATTTTGTCATGTCATTTATTTACATGCATTTGCTTAGCCATGCTTAGAATGGGATATTTGGGATATGAGATTATCAATTTATTTTACCATACTCTTTAATGAGTTATTGTGAGTTATGTAGAGGTAGGGATCAAGGCAAGTTGAATGTTTTGGTTGTGTGCTGGGTGCACGAGACTTGGGTTTGTGTTTAGTACTTGCCTGGATCCTAAGGACCGGTTCATGGAGCATGTAACCCGGCTTTACAGTGCCAACCACATGCTGAGATGGGGCAGCTTGGCCAATTAATTAGGTGTATCCCCGGCGTAGTATGGGTGTGTTGGATGGTGCGGGGAGTAGGTGTCAGCTGGACTACCATATGAACCGCAAGGCTCAAGAGGGGGCCACTGCAGCGGGGTTGGAGCCTCTTGTATGCTGTTAGGGGTGAAACCTCAGTGGGCCCACGCTCGTCGGGAATCCCTTTGTAAAGGCTTCGTAGTGATCTCCTGGCTGCACACCTGGGAAGTGTGAATGTGGATCGTAGCCACTGGCATAATGGAGGTTCTTTTAGTCCACCCGGCAACGGGGGATGAAATCACTACTTGTGGGTACAGTGGTACAAACTCTGCAGAGTCAAAACTGTCTTGACAGCCGTGCTCACGGTTAAGAGCGGCCTGGACTTATTCATGATTAGAGGATTGATGGTTTTTGGAAGTTAAGCGGGGAGCTTGACATTGGAAATGATGTTATGGTTATTTGGTTATGATGATGGGATGGGAGATTTGGACCATTTCACCTGTGTAGTAATGTAGGTGCTTAATAAGCTAAGGTGATAGGTATTAATTGCGTAGTGCTTTAACCATGAGTTCAACCTCTCCTTGTTCTAGCCATGCATGATATAATTTTCCCACACTTGCTGAGTACCATTGGTACTCAACCTTGCATATTTGTTGGTTTATATTGCTGCTCAGGTCAAGATAATGAGGTGGTGTATAATGACCAAGACTTTGGACCCGAGGAAGGATTCTAGGTTCATGAAGACCCCCCGGGCAACACCTGTGATGGAGCCCCAAAGAATAATATTCCGCTGCTAGTTTATTTCCTTGTGATGAACTTATTATTGTCCATCGAGACATTTACTATGTAAGACTTACTTATATTCGACACCTGGCTTGTAATAAATGATGCTTCACTATTTGTCATCACATGTATGAGCAAATGATCCTGGCATACATGTGATATTCACTTGGTTGTTTCTTCGGAAAAACCGGGTGTGACAGAGGTGGTATCAGAGCCAAGGTTGCCCGTAGGAACGTGGACCTAGGTAGAAATGGACGGATTTAAGGGCCCTATTTTCTTAAAAACTATTTTCCAAAGTGTGGGTGGAAAAGTGTTATTAAAGGAGTCATTTCCTTCATCTTACCCCAACTTTCATTCAAAATAGGATTTTTGTTTGAGAATTTATCTAACCTAATTTTAAATTCTTTTGTTTTAGATGGTTCGCATGATTCGCACCGCTCGTAAGTCCACAGGAGGGAGAGTTCCCGTAGTTGCCCTTGCCGAAAGAGAGGAGAGTCGTCCAGTGACGTACCTTTCCTATGGATTGGCAGTAGGAGACTTGTTGCGCCGTCTTCGACGTATGCTCGAAGCCGCAGGCAATACGGGCAAGCTCATCATCCACTATAACTCCACACGGACCATCTGTGAGAAGAGGGAAGAATGGAGTTCGGAGATGAGGATTATACACGAGAATCAGCTGCTGAAGATCCACCATTCTCCAGCTTGTCGAGCAACACAAGTTGACGCGGAGAGAGATGTCACCTGGGAGGCCATCACCTGCCAGAGTCACATCTATCGTCGCCACTTGGATAAAACTGAGTACATGTATGTCCTCCAACGTGAGAGTGGTACCACGGAGTACAAGTACCCACCGGTGCAGCAAGGGACTTCCCATGAGCACATGGACTTGTGCTTGGAGGATGCTGCTATGCTCAGCACTCGACTGCAGGAGTGTCAACAAGAGCTTCAGGATGTCCGAGATACCCTGAAGGAGACAGAGGCATTGCTGCGAGCTTGCTTAAAGGCGAGAGAAAGAGGAGATGGGAATGAACTGTGTGTCACCATAAGTGATCCATGGACCCCTGACTCCCCGGATCGCCGAGCGATCAGGCGTCGTCGCACTTCTCCACCAGCAGCCTCCCCCCCCAAAGCAGAGTCAGAAGGTAGCCGAAATGAGGAGGAAGATCCCGAGGAGCCAGCTTAAGAGGATGAGTAGTGTAGAGTCTTTCCCCTAGCTAGCAAGAGGTCGAGTAGTCGAGTCGTTACGTATTTAATGGTGTGATAATGCTTGGTGTGTGACGTGAGTTGTGGAAGACATGAGCAAGTGTCCACAGCCTCGTCTTCAGATTGTTTTGCTTTGGTGTGTGAACCCACAGGAAATAATAGTGCATTTATTGGGTGTGAGATATAAAACCCTCGTGAGATTTTAACAAAACTTCAACACTTCAAAGTACAAACAAGTGAAAGTAGTAAGATGATACTAAAATGCTTTCAAATTAACATTTGTTGATTCTACCAGATGGCTGGAAGAGGAAAAGGACGTGCTGCCAACCCCGCCAACAACAATGATGAGGCATGCAACTCTCATCTTTCTGGAGGCCAGAACCGGGGTGGTCGCCGTGAAGAAGTTGATCCTCTCCACCAAATGCTGGAGAATCAAAATCAGCTCATCCAGAACTTGACTCAAGTAGTGGCCAACTTGCATCAAGTTCCACCTCCACAAGCTGCACCACGCCAACCAAGGTTGAGTGAGTTTCTAGGAACTCAACCTCCAAAGTTTGCAAGTGCTGCTGAACCTCTGGAGGCAGATGATTGGCTGAAGACCATTGAAAGTAAGATGAGGATCATACAATGCCAAGGGTATGAGAGGGTGCTGTTTGCCTCTCATCAATTGCAAGGACCTGCTGCTGATTGGTGGACCGCCTACGTGGCCGCCCATCATGACCCGGAGAGCATCACTTGGGAAGAGTTCAAGCGTAGCTTCCGCAACCATTACATCCCAAGAGGTGAACTCAAAAACAAGAGGAAAGAGTTTTTGGGACTGCAGCAGGGAAACATGACGGTGAGGGAATACCTCACTAAATTCACTCAACTATCCCGTTATGCTCCACGAGACATAGAGACAGATGAGCAGAAACAAGATTGTTTCGTGGAAGGACTTACCGCAGAGATGCAGTGTGCAATGTCCTCCAATGAGTATGAAAGCTTTCAAAAGATGGTGGACAGAGCGTTTGTGGTGGAAAGGAAGCTAAAGGCCCTGGAAAATGAGAATAAGAGGAAGGCTGGGTGGTCACATCAAGCCTCAGGGAGCAACACCCGCCCACGTATGATGCAGCAACCTACGGGGCAGACGAGCCGTGCTGCGGTACCCTATTCAGCACCAAGAGGGTACAACCCAAACTACAGGCCTCCCGCAGCACCAGCACAGCCGCAACGTCAGTTTGTGCAGCAGCCTCGCCCCGCATATCCACCTCGACCAGCAGTGCAAGGACCCCCAAACCAACCCCAAGACAACAAGGGCCAAGCATCTAAGATTGGGGTGCAATGTTTCAGTTGTGGTGAAGTGGGGCACTACGCCCATAAGTGTCCAAAGAAGAAGCCCACGCAGCCACAACAGCAGAACGTAATGAGAGGACGGGTGAACCACGTCACTATGGAGGAAGCACAAGAGGCACCCGACGTGGTAGTTGGTAAGTTTCCTGCCAATTTACACCTTGCAACTCTGCTGTTTGATTCTGGTGCTACCCATTCGTTCATTGCTCAAGGGTTTGTTAAGAAGCATGACCTAGCAACCACACAAATGAACCATATGCTAGCGGTAAACTCTCCAGGTGGAGAAATAAGGACAAGACAAGTGTGTCCCAAAGTGAACCTAGACATTAATGGGGTAGTATTTACCGCTAACCTCATAGTGATCGATTCACAAGGGATAGATATTATTTTGGGTATGGACTGGTTGACCAAACATAAAGGAATCATCCATTGTTCGACCAGAACGGTGGAACTAACTCACCCTAGTGGCGCAAGAGTAAAGTTCATAACGATACACGAGCCTAGGAGAGACATTAAATTAAATCAAGTGGAGGTGAAAGTTGAGGAAATCAGGACTATCAGGGAATATCCAGATGTTTTTCCGGAGGAGTTGCCAGGAATGCCTCCCGACCGTGACGTGGAATTCGCAATCGAGCTAGTACCGGGAACGGCCCCGATATACAAGAGACCTTATCGAATGGACTCCAAGCAGCTAGAAGAGCTCAAGGATCATTTGAGGGAATTGATGGAAAAAGGGTATGTTCGCCCTAGTTCCTCACCATGGGGAGCTCCGGTAATATTTGTGTCTAAGAAAGATGGAACTCAAAGGTTATGCGTGGATTACCGTGCCTTGAATGAGGTGACCATCAAGAACAAGTATCCATTACCCCGCATTGAAGACTTGTTTGATCAGTTGAGGGGAGCTTGCGTGTTCTCGAAAATCGATCTCAGGTCGGGATACCACCAACTCAATATAAGGCAATCTGATATTCCCAAGACAGCTTTCGTATCTCGGTACGGACTGTATGAATACACTGTCATGCCTTTCGGGCTAACCAATGCCCCGGCATATTTCATGTACCTCATGAACAAGGTATTCATGGAATATCTGGACAAATTTGTGGTGGTTTTCATAGATGATATTCTCGTCTTCTCCAAAGATGAAGAAGAACATGAGAAACATCTAAGGTTGGTGTTACAGAGGCTGAGAGAACACCAACTATATGCTAAGTTGAGCAAGTGCGAGTTTTGGCTGAAGAGAGTTCCCTTTTTAGGACATATAATCTCGGAAGGAGGAATCTCCGTAGATCCCGCCAAAATCGAAGATATCCAGAAGTGGAAAACCCCTGAAAATGTCAGGGAAGTTCGAAGCTTTTTGGGATTGGCTGGATACTATCGACGGTTTATTGAGGGATTCTCCAAGATCTCGAGACCTCTCACCAAACTGTTGGAAAAGGGAATCACATTCACCTGGACGCCACAGTGCGATACGAGCTTTCAGGAGTTGAAGAAGAGATTGACAACAGCCCCAGTGTTGGTTATGCCAGATATGCAGAAAAATTTCACAGTGTACTGCGATGCCTCTGGAAACGGGTTGGGATGTGTTCTCATGCAAGAAGGACATGTCGTGGCATATGCATCTCGGCAGCTTCGGAAGCACGAGAGGAACTATCCAACACATGACCTAGAACTAGCTGCAGTGGTACACGCGTTGAAAATTTGGCGGCACTATTTGATGGGGAAGAGGACAGAGATATATACGGATCATAAGAGTTTGAAGTACATATTCACACAGCCTGATCTCAACCTCAGACAAAGGAGATGGTTAGAGCTAATCAATGACTTTGATGTGGGCATCAACTATCATCCCGGGAAAGCAAACGTCGTGGCCGATGCTTTGAGTCGGAAAGTGCAGGTCAATAAGTTGAGCTTGAAGGACATGCCTGCAGAATTGAAGAACGAGTTATAAGACTCAATCTATGTCTAGTAAATAGTGGTGAAGCCATCGCCATGGAAGTGGACTCCACACTTGAGCAAGACATACGCGAGGGCCAAAAGAATGATGAGAAGATACAAGAGATCAGACAGCTTATCAAGGAAAATAAAGCTCCTGGTTTTAGAGAGGATGAACAGGGAACGGTGTGGCACGGGAAAAGGATCTGTGTGCCAGAAGTAAAGGGGATCCGTGAATTAATTTTGAAGGAGGCTCACGATTCTGACTATTCCATTCATCCTGGGAGTACGAAGATGTACCAGGACCTCAAAGGCAGGTATTGGTGGTATGGCATGAAGCGAGATGTCGCGGAACATGTTGCCCTATGTGACACATGTCAGTTGGTGAAAGCGGAACATCAACGACCCGCGGGATTATTGCAACCACTCAAAGTGCCTGAATGGAAGTGGGAAGAAATCAGCATGGATTTTGTCGTGGGATTGCCTAGGACCCAATCCGGGTATGATTCAATATGGGTCATTATTGATCGGCTAACTAAGGTAGCTCATTTCATTCCAGTGAAAGAAAGCTACAGCGGATCCAAATTGGCAGAATTGTACATGTCAAGGGTTGTGTGTTACCATGGAGTGCCAAAGAAGATAGTGTCGGACCGAGGGACACAGTTCACCTCGAGGTTTTGGCAGAAGTTGCATGAAACCATGGGAACCCATCTGAATTTCAGCTCTGCCTATCATCCCCAAACTGACGGGCAGACGGAGAGAACCAATCAGATCCTTGAAGATATGTTAAGGGCATGTGCACTCAAAAACAATAGGAGTTGGGACAAGAACCTACCGTATGCGGAGTTTTCCTATAACAACAGTTATCAAGCTAGTATGAAGATGTCACCGTTTGAAGCTTTGTATGGAAGGAAATGCAGGACTCCCCTATTTTGGAACCAAACAGGAGAAAGTAAGGTGTTTGGTCCAGAAGTGCTACAAGAAGCCGAGGCAAAGGTGAGGGAGATTCGCAACAACTTGAGGATAGCACAGACACGCCAGAAGAGTTATGCTGATGTACGAAGAATAGAGCTCGTTTTCAACGTGGGAGACTATGTTTATCTCAAGGTGTCCCCTATCAGAGGACTTCGTCGGTTCAAGGTGAAAGGGAAGTTGTCACCTCGATACATCGGACCCTTTCAAGTTTTGGAAAGAAAAGGCGAAGTGGCGTACCAACTAGAGTTGCCGGTTCATCTGTCGGACGTGCACGATGTGTTCCATGTGTCGCAACTCAAGAAATGTCTGAGGACGCCTGAGGAGGTGTTACCCATGAATGAAGTGGATGTAGCTGAGGATTTGTCTTATGCCGAGCAACCATACAAGATTTTGGAGACGATGGAACGCCTCACCAGAAATAAGAGAATCAGGATGTGCAAGGTGCAGTGGAAGCATCACTCAGAAGAGGAAGCCACCTGGGAACGGGAAGATGAGCTTAAGGCACAATTTCCGGAATTGTTTTCTTAGAAACACCAATCTCGAGGACGAGATTTCTTTTAAGGGGGGTAGAGCTGTAACACCCCAAATTTTTAGTCAAAACTCAAATTTTGATTTAGAACCATAAACCATGTTCAGAGGGGAATTTAGAATTTTTTGGACGTGTTGCATGTTTTACAAAAATTCAAATTCAAACTGGAATTCAAATTAGACTCAAAACAAAAAAGAAATGGAAAAAGAAAAAGGAAAACCGGAAAAAAACTGGCCAGTGGGCCGAAACCCCAGCCGGCCCAGCAAACCCCCGCGCAGCCCGCCCCCGCGCGCGCCGCGCTGCCCCTCGCTGACGGGTGGGACCCGCCTGTCATCCCTAACCCCGCGACCCCGGACTTCTCCCCCGCGCGCGCGATCGCAACCGATCGGGAAACCGCGTCTCGCAGCCGAATTCTGGACCCTGAGGACTCTAACTCGATCACAACAGAACCACCGCCCTCCCCCGGCTATAAAAACAACCGATCCGATCAGTTTTTCTCACGCGATCGCCGATTTTCACTCCGGTGAGCACCGAGACTTCGCCGGTGAATTCTGGCCGATCTAAGCTCGGAAACTCTGATCTAACTCGCTGGTCTTGATCCACCGCCTCCGGGGAACTTTGCAGGTGCAGAAAACCCGAAGACTTACGGTGCAAATCCAGCTCCGACGAGCTTCGCCGTGGTTTTGCCTCGGACCTCGCCGCCGAGCACTTTCCAGGACCCCCGAGATCGTGAAAACCCCCGAGGTGAGATCCCTGACCTCCCCTCTACCGATCTAGACCATAAGATCACAGTTCTAGGCAGAATTCTCGAGGATCCGAAAGTTTCCGGCGAGATCGCCGCTTCCCGCCGCCGTGCGCCGCCGGCAGCGCCGCCCGCGCTCGATCAGAGCGACGTGGCCGCTTGTGCGCCGTTTATTTTAAATCGCACGGTAGACTTTAAAACCCCGCGTACCGGTTCGATGTTATAATCTCAGCCGTCGGTTTAAAATCAGACGGTCCACGTCAGCCCCGCGTTATAAAGACTGGAATTCTTACGTGCTACCCCCTGGGGTTCTCTGGAATTGAGAGCTAGCCCCGGAAACTTCAGATCTAGCCCCTGGAACTCCAGAAAATCATGTAAATTCATTTAAAAATCAGTTTTAGCCCCTAGACTTAATAGAAATTAAGAAAAACACCTCTGAAAAGTGTAGCTAGACCCCTGGAGATTATGAAAATAATATTATATACCCTGTAATGGGGTGAATTCATTATTTTAGCCCTGTTTAGTATTTAATTTAGAAAATTGAATATGTAACTAGTGTTTAAATATTAAAAGGGGGACAAACCTAATTGTCAAAATTATTAAAAACTTTCTCAGTACTTAGAAAACTTTGGAGTGAGATAAAAATATATTTTTGGGGCTGAAATAAATCTGTTTCATATATTATTCACATTTAATAGTATAGGGACACATTTTTAAGTAAAGAATAGTTAAAGAAAAATAGGAAAAATAATTATGAAATAATATACATCAGAAGCCAAGGTCAAAATATGATCTTAAATTATTTAGGACCAGAACCTAATCTGTTTAGGTAGTGTGTATTACTAATTTAATGATAAAATGCACAATTATGCATAAGAATATAAATCTGAAAATATAGAAACTAGTAAATGATAAATGGAGTTTCTAAAGTACAAAGAATTCAGTTTAGGGTTGATAGAAATTATGAAGGCACATATGGAGAAGAAAAATACTCTTCATACATACTTGGTAGTTTAATATATAAGGAATTTATTTAAAACTGAAACACACATATATACATATATATATATATAGTATGTGAGTATAAATATGAACACCAAAGTAGGAATCATACACATGTAAATAAAAGTGTGTGCAACCCTCAAATCAACACACATAGAGTATCCACAACACATAAAATGGTAAAGAAAAATTTCATAAATGTGAATGTGTGGTTTGTATGAAGTAGAAGTGTGAACTATGTCTTATGATTGTTGTTTTCCTTTTGCTATGTGTGATGGTATGAAGTAGAACCTGTTCAAGAGCAAGCTATCAGTTTCCAAGATCAGGACTACCCATTTCAAGAGCAGCAAGAAGGAGGCAAGTGTCCTTGATCACTTTGATCCTATGCTAGGATGTGTAGATAGAATTATTTGCATTGTCAAGTTAAATATGAAACCTATGCTAGGAAGTTTCCCTAGAATTGCATTACCTTGTTTCCTTGAAGCTTGGGTTGGGATTTATTTTGTCATGTCATTTATTTACATGCATTTGCTTAGCCATGCTTAGAATGGGATATTTGGGATATGAGATTATCAATTTATTTTACCATACTCTTTAATGAGTTATTGTGAGTTATGTAGAGGTAGGGATCAAGGCAAGTTGAATGTTTTGGTTGTGTGCTGGGTGCACGAGACTTGGGTTTGTGTTTAGTACTTGCCTGGATCCTAAGGACCGGTTCATGGAGCATGTAACCCGGCTTTACAGTGCCAACCACATGCTGAGATGGGGCAGCTTGGCCAATTAATTAGGTGTATCCCCGGTGTAGTATGGGTGTGTTGGATGGTGCGGGGAGTAGGTGTCAGCTGGACTACCATATGAACCGCAAGGCTCAAGAGGGGGCCACTGCAGCGGGGTTGGAGCCTCTTGTATGCTGTTAGGGGTGAAACCTCAGTGGGCCCACGCTCGTCGGGAATCCCTTTGTAAAGGCTTCGTAGTGATCTCCTGGCTGCACACCTGGGAAGTGTGAATGTGGATCGTAGCCACTGGCATAATGGAGGTTCTTTTAGTCCACCCGGCAACGGGGGATGAAATCACTACTTGTGGGTACAGTGGTACAAACTCTGCAGAGTCAAAACTGTCTTGACAGCCGTGCTCACGGTTAAGAGCGGCCTGGACTTATTCATGATTAGAGGATTGATGGTTTTTGGAAGTTAAGCGGGGAGCTTGACATTGGAAATGATGTTATGGTTATTTGGTTATGATGATGGGATGGGAGATTTGGACCATTTCACCTGTGTAGTAATGTAGGTGCTTAATAAGCTAAGGTGATAGGTATTAATTGCGTAGTGCTTTAACCATGAGTTCAACCTCTCCTTGTTCTAGCCATGCATGATATAATTTTCCCACACTTGCTGAGTACCATTGGTACTCAACCTTGCATATTTGTTGGTTTATATTGCTGCTCAGGTCAAGATAATGAGGTGGTGTATAATGACCAAGACTTTGGACCCGAGGAAGGATTCTAGGTTCATGAAGACCCCCCGGGCAACACCTGTGATGGAGCCCCAAAGAATAATATTCCGCTGCTAGTTTATTTCCTTGTGATGAACTTATTATTGTCCATCGAGACATTTACTATGTAAGACTTACTTATATTCGACACCTGGCTTGTAATAAATGATGCTTCACTATTTGTCATCACATGTATGAGCAAATGATCCTGGCATACATGTGATATTCACTTGGTTGTTTCTTCGGAAAAACCGGGTGTGACAAAAAACAAATCAGCAACGTGTGAAGCATCATCGCTCTTATGACATGGGATAAAATGTGTCATTTTAGAAAAGCGATCTACAACAACAAAAATAGAATCCCTCCCCCTCTAAGACCGAGGTAACCCCAGAATAAAGTCCATAGATATATCTTCCCAAGGTACATGTGGAATAGGTAATGGAGTATATAAACCATGGGGATTGAGGCGGGACTTAGCTTTCAAGCAAACGATGCAGTACCCAACGTGCCGCTAGACATCACGTCGCATATGTGGCCAAACGAAATGATCAGAGAGCATGTCCAATGTCTTTTTTACACCAAAATGACCAGCTAGTCCACCTACATGTGCTTCCTGCAAAAGAACTTGACGAATCGAGTAAGATGGAATGCATATTTTGTTAGTCCGAAACAAGAAGTCATCATGCGTATAATATTTATCCCAACCTTTTCCATCAATGCAACGAGAAAAAGGTTTTTTAAAATCAGCATCAGCAGCATAAAGTGTTTCAATGGATTCCAAACCAAACACTTTTGTATTTAGTTGTGTAATCAACGTACATCTTCTAGACAAGGCATCGACAACAATGTTATCTTTACCACGCTTATGTTTGACAACATAGAGAAATGTTTCAATGAACTCAATCCATTTAGCATGTCGACGGTTTAGCTTGCATTGACTTTTAAGATATTTCAAAACTTCATGATCAGAATGAATTACAAATTCTTTAGGTAACAAGTAATGTTGTCAAACTTCTAAAATGCGAACTAAAGCATAAAGCTCCTTGTCATAAACTGAGTAATTCAGATGTGGACCATTTAGCTTTTCAGAAAGGTAGGCAACAGGTTTACCTTCTTGCAGCAGTACACCTCCTATGCCAATACCACTTGCATCACATTCGACCTCAAATGTCTTACCAAAATCAGGAAGTTGCAGCAGCGATGCTTCACAAAGCTTTGTTTTCAGCGTTTGAAATGCTTGGTCTTCGTCATGTCCCCATTTGAATAGAATATCCTTCTTTGTGAGATTGTTAAGTGGTGCAGCGAGAGTACTGAAATCTTTGATAAAATACCTATAGAAACTTGCAAGACCATGAAAGCTTCGAACTTGGGTCACATTTACCGGTGTAGGCCAATTCTTTATTGCTTTAACCTTCTCTTCATCAATCTGAATACCATTTGCGGAAACAACAAAGCCAAGGAAAACAACACGGTCTGTGCAAAAGGTGCACTTAGCAATGTTGCCATACAATTTCTCTCCCCTCAAAACAGCAAGTACTTGACGGATATGATCAAGATGTTCATCAAATGATTTGCTATAGATCAGAATATCATCAAAATAAACAAATACAAACTTGCCAATGAAAGCTCGTAAAACATGATTCATTAAGCGCATAAAAGTTGAAGGAGCATTTGTCAAGTCAAATGGCATCACAAGCCATTCATAGAGACCAAATTTAGTTTTAAACGCTGTTTTTCATTGATCACCAAGTTTCATGCGGATTTGATGATAACCACTACGCAAATCTATCTTGTTAAAAATGATAGAACCACTCAATTCATCTAACATGTCATCAAGTCGTGGAATGGGATGGCGATATCGAACAGTTATAGCATTGATAGTACGACAATCAACACACATGCGCCAAGAGCCATATTTTTTTGGGACTAAAAGAAAGGGAACTGCACATGGTGATAAGGATTCACGAACATACCCTTTGTACAAAAGCTCTTTTACCTGTCGCTGAATTTCCTTTGTTTCTTCAGGATTGGTGCGGTAGGTTGGACGATTTGAAAGCGAAGCACCTGGTACCAAATCAATTTGATGCTCAATTCCACGGAGTGGAGGAAGTCCAGCTGATATCTCATCGGAAAAAACATCTTCGAAGTCCTGTAAGAGATCAAGAATAATACTAGGCAGCGATGAAGGTAAATCGTGAGTTGAAAGTAGGACCTCCTTGTGCAAGAGCCTAAAGAATGGGGCTGTGGTGTCTCTCACTTCTCTCAAATCACTCTTGCTCACAAAGAGACACTCAGTGTGGCATGGCTGTTTAGGATTGGCATGAGGCTTTATGTGGCTGGATGGGTTAGAACTCTCTCCCTTACTTGGATTGAGGGTCTCGCTCAATTTTCTTTTGTCTGATTCCTCTCTTTTCTTGCGAGCCATATCTGAAGTATGTATCTACCCTGGAGATAATGAAACAAGAACCACCTTCTTGTCATTGTGAATGAAAGTGTATTTGTTAGACCGTCCAAAATGCACCGAGTCCACATCAAATTGCCAGAGCCGACCAAGTAGCAAATGGCATGCTTACATGGGGACAATATCACAATCCACCTCTCCATGATAACCACCAATGAAAAATGACAAACGAATCATGGCTGAAACCTTAACTGTCCTGGAATTATTCAGCCATTGCATATGGTATGGATGTGGATGGCGACGTGGCTGCAAACCAAGCTTCTCAACTAGCAAAGCACTAACAATATTATTGCAGCTCCCACCAGCTATGATGAAACGGCACACTTGGCCTTGCACTTTGCATCGGGACTGAAATAAATTATGGTGTTGTCCTTGTTTAGCTGCAACAAACTGAGTGGAAAGAAATCTCCTAACCACTAAAGAAGGAGATGGTGTATTCATTGTAGAAGGCTCGAAAGCAAGAAAATTAGCAAGCAACTCATCAAAATCAGCACTAGTAATCTCATTAGAAGATGGACAAATAACATCTTGTAACATGTCATGGGAACAAAAATTGGAATAGCTTGAATCGCTAAACAATTCAGACCTAGCTCAAAAGTACTATCCTCTGCTGAATACTCACAAGTGTCAAGATTAAAATCTGCAAATACATTTGGTAAAGTCGTCCTCCTCTTCACTTTATGAATCATAAGAACCATCGGCAAGAGCAATAATAGTACGACGATTGGGACATTCAGCTTGTTTATGCCCATGACCACCACACTTAAAACACTCAATCTTGCTTGTCTTGCGTTGGATGGCTGCAGTAGGAGAAGTGGGCTGATTTGAACTCACAGCTTTATCTTTCGCATCCAATTGTTTGGAAGAAGGTGGAATGGATCTATTTGTTCCACGCGATGAGGATTTGGGCGTTGCAGCTCCTTGCTGTTGGAATTGAGGAGTGACATCCCTTTGCTGTTGGGAATGACGCCAAGAAGCATTGTATTTGTAAGAGTAGCAACTTGTCGTTCACCCCTTTTTGCAAAATGAACCAACTCAGTGAGACAAGTGTAATTTGTCATATCCACTTTATCAGCAATGGATTTATTGAGACCAACCATAAACCTGGCCATTGTGAATTCCTCATCTTCAGTTATCCCTGTACGAAGTAAACACATTTCCAATTCTTGAAAATATTCATCAACAGTACGAGTACCTTACACAAGACGTTTCAGCTTCAAATGTAGGTCACGAGAATAATATGCAGGAACAAAACGACGTCGCATTTCCCTCTTCATGTCTTCCCAAGTTATACGAATATGCCCAACTCTTTGATATTCAGTACGGACCTGATTCCACCAAGTTATAGCATAGCCTTTAAACTCAATGGCTGTAAGCTTTGCCTTCTTTTCAGCAGGGTATTCATACAAATCAAATAGTTGCTCCACTTTGGTTTCCCATTCAAAGTAATCATCAGCATTCTCCTTGCCGCTGAATGGAGGAATGGACACTTTAACCTTGCCCAAACCATCATCATTATGACGTCGTTCATGATGATGTCGACGGTGATCACCATAACGACCACGGGCTCCAAAACGGCCAAAGTTGTCACCACCATGATCATCATATGCACCACGGCGACCATAAGGATCACCTCCATGTTCAGCACTATAATTTGAAAATGTTTCAGCATCAAAATCAGGAGGATGCCCAACAGGAACACGTCGTGCACGACCAAAACCAGCAGCAAATCCTCGGCCACGGCCACCTGCAAAGTTATCAAAACCAGCAGCGAATCCTCGGACACGACCACCACCACCGCCACCGGCATGTTGATCATCATTCTCAATGTGTTCATCATCATGAGGTGGATGCTCCCCGTGTTGCTGCTGTAGTGATCGTTCAAGCGCTTGCATCCCCTGCATCAATTGTTGCATTTGTGCACGCACTTCCTGAATTTCTTGACCAGAAACACTGTGAGAAGGGGAATCTTCATTTCCTGCCATGTTAGTAACAAAGGAAGAAAGTAATAGGACAAAATATGTGTGGAATCACTCCCTCACCACTGACAAAACAAGTTCTTTCTCTCCCTGAAAAGAGCAAGAACCGGGCTGCAATTTATAGTGGAAGAGTGATTGTAACAGCGACGACGGTGCAACAACTCACGGTGCGTTTTAAGTGGAGCTTGGTGGGGTAATATGTAAGTGGAATGCGCTGAAAAATGTAGTGAAGCAAAACCGAATAATAATCCAAAAACACAAGTCTAAATTGCTGAATATAAAGGAAAAAATGCACAAAGATGTAGAAACAAGATGTAGAAAGTGGATATATGAACACAAAGTGCATCAACCGAAACTTATTGTTGCCCAAACCCCTTTGGATGTGCTGAACATAATTCTTTTTCATTTCTTCTTTCCTCTTTTTTTAGCAAGAACTCGTTGTTTTCAGTCTTTCTTTAGACCTATATACATCTTTTTTTTAACCTTTGTGACAAATACAGCACAACTTTCAACTAAAGAGGCGCATAAGGATCAACTAAGATGGATGGTGCGGCACAAAAACAAGAAACTCGGTTGGTGAATTTGTGACGGGTAGAAAACAAGGGTGGGATGGGTGGGTATATGCATCAAGCGATTTGATGATTAGAACAAAGATAACAACTAGAGCGATGTGGAAAAGAAAAAAATCAGCAACTAGACATATCTTAAAGGATTAAAACTCGATAAAGCAAACTACAAAATCAGTAGCACGTATGAATTTGGGCTGTTGGTTTTCTTTTTTGCCATTAGTGGACAGTAGGTATATAAAAATCTATCCTACCAAAAGCAAGAATAATCCTACTGAGGAAACGGAGGCTGTGATACTAGATGATATGCATGCGCCTAGGCAGCACGTGTAACAAGTTGTTGTGACCCGATCTTCTCGTAGGATCTGCGAACTTGATAAATTGTCGCTGCGTGACCTGGTGAAGAGGCAGCGCACCGCGATGCTGTCCACGCGACGAACTACCGAGACAATCACCCTTTCACGTATCGACGAAACAGCCCACGCAATCACGCCCTATAGACGTAAAGGCACGAACTGGGTGAACCGCAGTTCGGTGACTACAACTCTCTCAGGAATCGAAAGAACAAATATTGCAAGCCTCTCAAGACTCATGCATAAACAAAACTCCACGAGTTTGTGTATTCTGAATTGAATAAAAATAAGATGTCCCCCTTTTCATTGTCTAGTACAAGATATATATAGAGATAGGGGCGTTCAGCTTTGAGTAAATGGCTGCATGCGCATGCTTTAGTGGATTTCGTGTCTGGTTCGCGTGTCTTTTCAGCTTCTGGCAGCAGTTACTAAAATGGGCATAACTCCTTATTAAGACATCCAAATAATGAACTGTTTCATGGGCTGTAAAATAGACTTGAAGACGCTTCCATCCACTTATAGAACACCGTCTAACTCCTTGTATTCTGTCCGCAGTGATGCTTGGAATTCGTACCATATGTCAGTCATCTAGCTTCTGGTTGCATTCCCATGCTAAGGTGATGAAGCACCATTTTATTCATGGACACCATAGGCTTTTTGGTTCAGATGTCCTGAGGTTTGAATCCATCTTGATCCCATGCTGGTTCATACATTTCATCATTCCTAAGGACATTGAAACAAGAACTCAAAAGCATAGGCTCATTCAACATAGACTGATTATTAAATATAAGGTTAGCGTTCACCTGAGAATGAATTTCCGTCTGCAATTGTTTAGCTCTACTCCTTATAATTGGACCAGCTATATCAAATGGATTTTCATTTGAAGATGAGTGAATGCTAGGCATGACCTCATTACGTATTTAATACCCGTTATTGCCTTTAACAAGCCAGCGTGACGGTCGTGTATAACACATATATTTTCTCGTCCTTGAACTACATTAATCTAATCCGTTTCAAAAACCAGTACTAACTGTTAGTATTTTCACTCTCCACAAATGCAAAAGCCACAGATAAAATTTGATTATCTCCATCAACTCCAATAGTTGTGAGAATTTGACATTTGTACTTTCCGGTTAAGAATGTGTCATCCATACACAGAACGGGGCCTACAATATTGAAATGCATTTATGCATTGACCTAGTGAAAAGAATACACGGTGAAGAATAAGTTTCCCTACATATCGAGGGTTTGGAACATCCACGATATCCATAGTTGTGCCAACATTCCGACTTCTGATAGTATTAAGTAATTTCGGAAAATTATCATAAGATGCTTCATAAGTACCAAATCTTGCCTTAATAACCTTCTGTTTCGCCTTCCAAGTTTTAGAGTAACTTATTATGTACTTAAAATCTCGCTTAATTGTGTTGATAATAGATTTAGTCTCAAAAGAAATATTATCAACGATACGAGCATACATGTGATTTGCAACAAACTTGGATGTTAGAGTAGTATTGCATTTTTCAAGATGTTGTAACTCGCAAGAATGATCAATCATAATAGAACACTTCCAAAGGCTACTCCATTTCTCTGCATATCCTCGAACATGAAACGGGCAACTGGTTGATAAGCATCCGACATCATAAAGTTTCTTAGTGGATCGAGAAACTTTAAATGATCTTTTCATTAAAAGAGACCAATATTTCGCAACATCTTGCAAAGCTTCTTTATTTTTGAAAAGAGACCCCGCTGTTATCATATTGCCGTGGTAATCCAACGACAAAGATAACATTCGGTTAATCTTAGATTTTCAAAATTTGGATTACTCCAATCGGTAGGGACAAGAGGTTGAACTTCTTCATCAGATAAATCGTAATTAGGAACATTATTATAATCCCTATCCTCAACAACCATCTGATGAACTACATGTTCTATATGCTCTCCTTCATCTGCTTGACCAGTTGCCTCAGTAACAACCATATGTGACAATTCATTATAATCATCCTCTTCAGCTTCACCACCATTATTATCTTCCTCATCATCATTTTGATCATGCGTCTCATCGACTACTTTCTTGACTTCAACCCGAATAAGAAGTATGAGAGGCCAGCCATATTGCATAGCTTTTGAAACATAAGCACGCCACACGAGTATTCCGTTTAGCGGCAGTAGCTCCCAAAAAATGAACGTTACTTGAATGGTTGATAACTCCGCTTATTTTCAACTCATATTCATCCTCACTCAGTTTAAAAACTTTTAACAACCATCTGTATATACCCATAAATGTCCGTTCTGTTGGACTAGATATTCTCCGGTTTATAAAAGGGAGTCCTGATAGATCTACTCCACTCGAATTGTAGCTAATTTCGTCATCTCCATAAAAGATTTGAAATTATACTTTATTTAACATACCTAGCATACGTATATATGCAATTTAATAATTGTCACAACAAGAGTAACCATAATTAAATTAAAACAAATTATATTAAAATAATAATATATACTAAACTATAAACTAAATTAACCTAATCAACAGGATAACTTAACTAAACTATAAACTAAATTAAAAAATTGTTTAAATCTAATAGTAATGCTAAAATTAAAATTTAAAAGTTTCAACTAAATTAACATAAATTAATTTTTCCTAGTAAACAATATAACTTAACTAAACGTAATAAACAAAATAAACTAAGCTAGAAACCTATAAAAGATAACATAAACTAAAATTGACGACTAATATAAACTTTAGATTGCAAACTAACTAATGAATTATATTACAATCTAACTTAATTCTAAAAACAATCTAACTAAGTCCTAATATGAAATTAACTAAGAATAAACTAGTATATAAGTATAAACTATCTAAAATGCATAATTAAAATAAGTAATTTCATATTTTTTATTTATTTATACAATTTTTTACTGTTTCCTTTTTCTTTTTTCCTTTTTTCTTTTCTTTCTTCTTTTCTTTTCTTCTCTTCCTCTTCTCTTTCTCTTTCTTCTCTTCCTCTTCTCTTCCTCTTCCTCTTCCTCTTCTCCTCCCCTTTCCCTTCCCCTCTCTTTGTGGTATTTTTGTGTGGAGATGGTCCCCCCCGGGGGGCTGTTTATATAGGAGATCCTGTCGTCCATGCCGTGGACGACAGGACACGTCGGTCCAACGGACCCGCACGTCGTGGACGATTGGGTGGTTATTTTTGCAAAAAAAAATTGGATGTTATTAATATTAATTTCTTTAACAACAGTGCCAAAAATAAAAAATCTCTCCATTAATATCCCGATAACCCGAGGAAACTCCTGACTTCGTGGACTGATGTGGGGGACTTCCATTTCAGCACTTGTTCGATTTTGCTTGGATCAACTGCAATACCTTCTGCAGAAAATAATATGACCCAGAAATGACACTTGGCTGATCCAAAACTCGCACTTGCTGAACTTGGCATAAAGCTTATGATCTCACAATCGTTAAAGCATGATATGTATGCGGCGTGTTCTTCTTCAGACTTGGAATAAACCAAGATGTCTATGAACACCACCATAAACTTGTCCAACTCCAGCATGAACACTGAGTTCATGAGATACATGAAGTGTGCCGGAGCGTTGGTGAGATCAAAGGACATGATGAGGTATTCATACAACCCATATCTCGTCGAAAAGACCGTCTTCGGAATATTCTCCACTCAGATCTTGATTTGATGATATCCGGAGCGAAGATCCATCTTTGAAAATACACTTGCACCCACAAATTGATCAAAGAGAATATCGATGCGGAGCAGTGGATATTTATTCTTGATGGTGACGGCGTTGAGAGGTCGGTAGTCCACACACAACCTTAAGGTTTCATCCTTCTTCTTCACAAACAGCGCCGAGCATCCCATGGAGAGGAACTCGGTCGAATGAAACCCTTCTTCATTAAATCGTTGAGCTGCTCCTTCAGTTAAGCCAGCTCAGTTGGAGCCATCTTGTACGGTCTCCGTGATATTGGTGTTGTTCCGGGAACAAGTTCGATCTTGACTTCGACATCCCTTTCGGGTGGCAATGCCCGGGAGATCATCCAGAAAGACATCCGGGTATTCACGAACCACACAAATATCCTCAAGTTTTGTGACTTCCGTGTTATATGTGGATGGAGCTTCTTGAACCGAACGGTCAAGAATAAGAACATGTGGTTCATGAAGTGGAGAGTTTAAATAAACTACACGTGGAATGATGTCAAGAACAGCACCATGGCGAATACCACGCTATGGGGGACCGCCGACGAACAATGTCTCGGACAGGACCTCGTCGAGTGGTGCCATGATATGCGGCACCCAATAGCACACGAGTTGCGGAAACACATCACATTACATAAATCTTTTGCGGAAGTGTACAAGAGTATTTTACAAATACTTATTTCAAAATAAGCTACAGCGGAAGACTATAACTCTCATGACTACTTTCTCAATTAGCAACAAAGAAACAGCCCAGCCCGCGGATGTTTCTTATTAGCAACACGAAGAACAGACCGCAACGGCGAGGATGCTCTTGAGTAATCACTTGGTTGTTTCCGAGTCTCATCGACATCCCTTCTCATAAACATGAAGTCAATCCTGCAAAATAACTCAGATAGCATCCGTGAGCATAACGCTTAGCAAGACTTAACCGACACCCTAGTCATGGAACTCTACATGCAGGGATATGTAATATAGGAAAAGGACTTTGCATTAAAGACACGCCTAGATGTTAGTCCTTACTTTCAGTTTTATAGCAGCAGTTTAATTAGCCTTAGGCAGCTCTCACATCGGAAGTACACAATCAAACAAGAAACGCTTTCCTCCGATGTGGTGATGCCCAAAGTGGAAAATAAACTTAATTAGCTCTACATCTACAGCAGACATGGTTTCTAAAACAGTAATAGTTTATCACAGCATATTATCATTCATCTGACTTATTTCACTTCTTACTACGTCACAGAACAGTGAAAAGCGGTACTCAAATAACCGCGCGGGATGGTGATTGTAATCAGGAGACACCCGGACAACACGTCATATATAGCCACTTTCAGAAGTGTGATTCCACACCCCTTTCTACTGTTGTATGCAACAACCTTTCAAAGAAAACCCAAATGCCGAACCCGTCCATCCGTAACGGGCAGGAGGTCCCCGCGTGGAGCGTGACTGTGCCCACCGGCAGATTTACACCTTGCTACCCTCAACCCACTCCTATAAAACGGTTGGGTAAGCATCGGCACCTAAGTTAACCAATTACATCGATTTCCTGCTTATGTCAGTATGCCATCCGGTACTATTCGATACTTGTTCAGCAGGCCCGCACACAACTCGGTCCTCAATCGATACCAACAGGGCTACGCACGTGATACCTCCGCTCACTGCATCCTATCCCCCTGCTGGGTCTCAGTTTCACAACTCTTAAGCTATTTTCTACTCTATTCCATACCGTGTGACAAAAGCTTACCTCGCGAGTAGATTTCAACTACTCGACTTCTACCAAGATCCTAAGCACATTAGCATGGCATTCTCTACTCGTAGAGTCTGTAAACTACCCAACCCTTTGTAGGATTTAAAGTCATGCAAGTGGGGTTTCAAACACCTTAACTCTAATACAAACATTTCAACCTAGATATAAGTGATACAAATGAAAACTTTGTAAAAGGGTACTTAAATGCAAACCGGGGCTTGTATGTTTTGCACGGTAGTCGTATATAAGCAGTTAGTGATCCCTTCTGATCAACCCTTGATTCTCCGGAGTCTGATCCACTTCAATGAATCGCTCCTTCGAATCCACTTCGTTGTGATTCCTATTGAATTGCATATGCACAAGTTTTATAGAATGCAATGAAAAGAAATTAAGACTTGATTTCTTAGAAACAGAGGTTGTGTGGAAAAGCCAAGAATGGCTTGGTTTGCCTCTGTTGTGCAAAAAATTATGAAAGAACTAAATTGATATTAGTGTTTTAAGCTATACCCTCACTAATTTTCCTTAATGAATATAAGAGATGAGCTGAAAAGATTTGGATGCAACTGAAGAACAAGAACTCCAATGGCTTCAAAACTTTTACATCAGGTTCTATACTACCTAGCGATTTAGCTTGCCAAATTGCAGCTAATATGGAATACAAATGTGTTATCCATAATTCCCACAATGCTCTTATGTATTTTTCCCATATACATAAGTATGAAGAACAAGAACAAGGAGATCTGGCTCAACTTGAGCTTAAAATCTACATGTGAGTTCTTGGTCACATGAAAGTAATTTGTTCCAAAATTCAGACCTTTTACTTGAGTAGTTCTCTCGGAACAATTCTTTAAGCATTTCTACTTAAAAGAATTAATTCTGAAGTAATGTGCATTTTCATACCTAATTAAGTGAACTACAATTTTAAATATGTCTCAGAGAGCTTGCCTAAATTTCCCTATGATTTTTGGAGCTATAACTTGCCTAGAATAGATTTTATAAGTGGGAAACATTTTCTGAAAATGTTTCTGGACTCTTATGAACACAGCAGTTTGTATTTAGCAAATTCCTACTCAAATGATTTTCAAATGAGCTGAAAAGTTGCTAGAAGGTCAACAATATACTAAAGAATATTCTGGCAAAATTTGAGGATTTTTGGATGAACCAAACTCCCTCAATAATTCTTTTTCAGAAAACCTTTAAAGAATTTTCCAGAATTTAATATTGACTTTCATACAAATTGGACTTCATATTTGGATAGATCTTTGAACAAGGAATCCAACCCAATTTGAATCACTCAATTTGGAGATTCCTACACAAAGGTATGATTTTCCAAAGTTGGAACATTCTTTGGAAATATTTTGCTATCAAAAATCAGCTGGGTCCACGTGTTTAAACCTCAGCCAATAGAATTGAAGCAACACCGGGTCACACAGTTCCCAGTGCGCCAGCACAGAGGATCCGGTCCACATCCAATCCCAGTTTAAATTTTTCCGTCGCTGACCGTCGGGGCCCGTACCTTCTTCTTCCTCCCGCCCCTGTTTCGCGCGCGTGCCGCCTCCACCTCGCCGGAGCGAACTGCAGCTCGCCGGATCGCCGCTGCCGGCCACCGCCCGATCTGAAACTCACCGCCAGGGGGTTATGGAGGCCGGGGAACACGACTGTGGGGTTTGCTAGGACCGCCGGTGACCAGAAATACCTTGGCGACGTGCGGTGGCCTCGGTTGGAGTTCGGCATCATCGGCTAAGGTTTCTAGCCCGCCAAACACTCAACCAATGAGCTCTACAGCATCAGTGGATGATCGCAAGGCTCGGCATGACCTCGAACTTGCTCGGAAGCGGCGGTAAATGGGTCGGCACCGTGCACCCGATAGGTCCCGCCGAAGAAGTGTTCGGTAGACCTCAAAATCCATCGCTCCGAGGTGTTTTTATGCTAGGGTTGCTAAAGGAGAATTGATCGTCGGCTAGTCCAGCATCTATGTGCAAAATATGACGTGCTAAGAACGAATAGAAGTGGAGAATTCGGGATTTCCATACCGGATGCTCAGGTTGAAGCCGCCGGAGCAAAAACTTCAAATTCGTCGGCTACGCTCCACGGTTTGCTCCAAGCTTTGGGTGAGAGCAGCACCACAGCAGCACGCTCCCGTAGCCTCCCTTGCTTGGCCGTGAAAGCTCCTGTGGAGAGCTGTCCACGAGCGCTCGATCACCGTTTCGCGTTAGGTCGCCGCGGAGTGGTTGTTTGAGGGCTCCGGAACGCCGGGACTCGGTGGTTTTTGGGTCAGGGAAGTGAGCAACGGTTGCGCCGTGGTATTTTTGCAGCTTGGAGGCAGTGAGCGGGGTTTTCTCCCGGTCTCCCGGTTGCTCTCGAAGCACGGCGGTGAGGGAAGGCTCTGTCAGCGCTGTTCGTGAGCGAGGGGGTAGCAAAGGGTGAGTGGCTCGGTCTGTGAGAGGAGGATCACGTCGAGCGCACGAGGAGCATTCAATCGGTCGCCAGTGCGTGGGAGGAGGGAGCAGGAGGTGGCGCCGCTGCCCCTCGGTGGCACACGGTGAGAGCCCCTCGGCTGCTTCGACTGAAACCGTAAGTCTTCGGTGGAGTGGAAAAACAGAGACCCTTTACCTCATTTACTTTGTGGTCAAGTCACTAATCCAACTCCATGACATGTGGGTCCACCCAAAATATCTTCTCATGTTGATCTCTCGAAATTCCACAGTTTTGAAGTTTAAATGTGGGCTAGCATTTGAATTTCCCCAAATTCAGTTTGAATTTGCATAGCAAGTTTGAATTTGGTTGGAAGTTGAAAATGCTTCTATTTGATTCTTTTTTGAGCCCACCCTAAAAATGAAAAGTTTGCCACCCTAAACTTCCATACTTCCAAGATACTTTGAAGTTTGAAATCTGATTTTTAAACTTTCATGCAAAGAGGTATTCAAATCCTTATTGGTTCAACACCTTCGAATAAAAATGTGAGCCTCATTTTAGATGATCATCCATGTATCACTTTGCATGAAGAAAAGTTTTAGCAATTCCAATTTTTCATGCCTTTGTCACACATACGAATTCAAACCATGGTTTATTCATATGCATTTTTGGGACTTTTACAAATGTTCTGTCTGGCCGCGCGGGACCTGAGTTCATGAGTTTTACCGACTTTCTCGATTTCAATCCAGATGGCCATCCGCGCATGCAAAACCGTCAAGTTGCACCATCCGAACGTGTATTCCATCAAGTTCCCGTCCGGCCCCGTGACCCGAGTTTGTAAGTTTTACAACTTTCCCGACTTTCTCAATATTGATCCAGATGGCCATCCACGCATGCAAAACCATCCAGTTGTACCGTCCGTACGTGTATTCCATCAAGTTCTCGTCCGGCCTCCTGGAACCCGAGTTCGTGAGTTTTACCGACTTTCTCGACTTTCCCGATTTTTACTTAGATGGCCATCCACGCATGGAAAACTTCCAGTTGCACCATCCGAATGTGTATTCCGTCAAGATCCAGTTCGGCATTCCGGGACCCGAGTTCATGAGTTTTCCTGACTTTCCCAATTTCGACCTAGATGGCCATCCGCGCATGCAAAACCATCAAGTTGCACCATTCAAACGTGTATTTCATCAAGGTCCCGTCTGGCCCCGGGACCTGAGTTCGTGAGTTTTACCGACTTTCTCGATTTTGACCCAGATGGTCATCCGCACATGCAAAACCATCAAGTTGTACCGTCCGGACGTGTATTCCGTCAAGGTTCCGTTCGGCCTCCCGGGACCCGAGTTCGTGAGTTTTACCGACTTTCTTGATTTCGACCCATATGGCCATCCGCGCATGCAAAACCATCAAGTTGTACCATTTAAACGTGTATTCTGTCAACACGTCCGGCCACTCGGGACCAAAGTTAGTGAGTTTTACCGATTTTCCCGATTTTTACTCAGATGGTCATCTATGCGTGGAAAACCTTCCATTTACAATATCCGAACCTGTATTCCGTCAAGGTCAAGTTCGACGTTCCGGGACCCGAGTTCATGAGTTTTCCTGACTCTCCCAATTTCGACCCAGATGGCCATCCGTGCATGCAAAACCATCAAGTTCCACCGTCCAGACGTGTATTCCGTCAAGGCCCCATCCGGCCGCCCGAGACTCGAGTTCGTGAGTTTTACCGACTTTCCCGACTTTCTCGATTTCGATCCAGAAGGCCATCCACGCATGCAAAACCATCAAGTTGCACCATCCGTAAGTGTATTCCGTCAAGGTCCCGTCCGACCACCTGAAACCCGAGTTCGTGTGTTTTTCTGACTTTTCCGATTTCGACCTAGATGTCCATTCGCGCATGCAAAACCATCAAGTTGCACCGTCCGGACCTGTATTCCGTCAATGTTCCGTCCGGTCGTGCGGGACCTGAATTCATGAGTCTTACCGACTTTCCCGACTTTCTCGATTTCGACCCAGATGGCCATCCGCGCACGCAAAACCATCAAGTTATACCATCCAAACGTGTATTCCATAAAAGGCCCTGTCTGGCCGCCAAGGACCCGAGTTCGTGAGTTTACCGACTTTCCCTATTTCATCCCAGATGGCCATCAGCGTATGGAAAACCATCAAGTTACACCGTTCAAACCTGTATTCCATCAAGGTTCCGTTCGGCCCCGGGACCCGAGTTCGTGAGTTTTACCGACTTTCCGGACTTTCTCGATTTCGACCCAGATAGCCATCCGCGTATGCAAAACCATCAAGTTGTACCATCTGAACGTGTATTCTGTCAAGGTCCCGTCCGGCCACCCGGGACCCGAGTTCGTGAGTTTTACCGACTTTCCTGATTTCAATCCACATGGCCATCCGCGCATGCAAAAACATCAAGTTGCATCGTCCGGACGTGTATTCTATCAAGGTTCCGTCCGGCCTCCTAGGACCTGAGTTCGTGAGTTTTATCGACTTTCCCGACTTTCTCAATTTGGACCCAGATAGCCATCCGTGCATGCAAAACCATCAAGTTATACCATCCGAACGTGTATTCCGTGAAAGCCCCGTGCGGCCGCCCGGGACCTGGGTTCGTGAGTTTTATCGACTTTCTCGATTGTGATCCAGATGGCTATCTGCGCCTGCAAAAACATCAAGTCGCACCGTCCGGTCGTGTATTCCGTCGAGGTTCCCTCCGACCTACCAGGACCTCAGTTCGTGAGTTTTACCGACTTTCTTGACTTTCTCGATTTCGACCCAGATGACCATCCGCGCATGCAAAACCATCAAGTTGTACCATCCGAACGTGTATCCTGTAAAGGTCCCGCTCGGCCGCCCGGGACCCGAGTTCATGAGTTTTACTGACTTTCTCGATTTCAACCCAGATGACCATCCACGCATGCAAAATCATCAAGTTGCTCCGTCCGGACGTGTATTCCGTCATGGTTCCGTCCGGCTTCCCAGGACCTGAGTTCATGAGTTTTAGCGACTTTCCCGACTTTCTCAATTTCGACCCACATGTCCATCCGTGCATGCAAAACCATCAGGTTGTACCATCCGAACATGTATTCCGTAAAGGTTCTGTGCGTCTGCCCGAGACCCAAGTTCGTGAGTTTTACCGACTTTCCCGATTTCAACCTAGATGGCCATCCGCGCATGCAAAACCATCAAGTTGCACCATCTAAACGTGTATTCCGTCAAGGTCCCGTCCGGCCGTCTGGGACCCGAGTACGTGAGTTTTACCGACTTTCCCTATTTCAATCCAGACGGCCATCCGCGCATGCAAAACCAACAAGTTGCACCGTCTAGACGTGTATTCTGTCAAGGTTCTGTTCGGCCTCCCGAGACCTGAGTTCGTGAATTTTACTGACTTTTCCGACTTTCTCGATTTCGACCCAGATAGCCATCCGTGCATGCAAAACCATCAAGTTATACCATCCGAACTTGTATTCCGTGAAGGTCCCGTGCGGCCGCCCGAGACCCGGGTTCGTGAGTTTTACCAACATTCTCGATTTTGATCCAGATGGCCATCCGCGCCTGCAAAAACATCAAGTCGCACCGTCCGGACGTGCATTCCGTCAAGGTTCCGTCCGGCCTCCTAGGACCTGAGTTCGTGAGTTTTACCGACTTTCTTGATTTCGACCCCAGATGGTCATCCGCGGATGCAAAACCATCAAGTTGTACCATCCGAACGTGTATTCCGTAACAGTCCCGTCCGGCCGCCTGGGACCCGAGTTCATGAGTTTTACAGACTTTCCCGATTTCAACCCAGGGGCCATCCGCGCGTGCAAAATCATCAAGTTGCTCCGTCCGAACGTGTATTCCATCAAGGTTCCATCCGGCCTCCCAGGACCTCAGTTCGTGAGTTTTACCGACTTTCCTGACTTTCTCGATTTTGACCCAGATGGCCATCCATGCATGCAACGCCATCATGTTGTACCATCTGAACGTGTATTCCGTAAAGGTCCTGTGCGTCTGCCCGGGACCCGAGTTCGTGAGTTTTACCGACTTTCCCGATTTCAGCCTAGATGGTCATCCGCACATGCAAAACCATCAAGTTGCACTGTCCGGATGTGTATTCCGTCGAGGTTCCGACCGGCCTCCGGGACCCGAGTTCGTGAGTTTTACCGACTTTCTCAACTTTCTTAATTTCGACCCACATGGCCATCCGCGCATGCAAAACCATCAAGTTGTACCATCTGAACGTGTATTTCGTAAAGGTCCCGTCCGGCCGCCCGGGACCCGGGTCCGTGAGTTTTACCGACTTTCCCAATTTCAACCCATATGGTCATCCGCGCATGCAAAACCATCAAGTTGCACCATCTGAACGTGTATTCCATCAAGGTCCCGTCAGGCCCCGGGACCCGAGTTTGTGAGTTTTACCGACTTTCTTGATTTTGACCCAGATGTCCATCCGCGCATGCAAAACCATCAAGTTGTACTATCCGCAAGTGTATTCCGTCAAGGTCCCGTCCAGCCGCTCGGGACACGAGTTCGTGAGTTTTACCGACTTTCCTAACTTTTCTTATTTTTACTCAGATGGCCATCCACGCATGGAAAACCTTCCAGTTACACCATCCGAACATGTATTCCGTCAAGGTCCAGTTCGGTGTTCTGGGACCCGAGTTCATGAGTTTTTCTAACTTTCCCAATTTCGATCCAGATGGCCATCCGCGCATGCAAGACCATCAAGTTGCACCGTCCGGACGTGTATTCCGTCACGGCCCCGTCTGGCCGCCCGAGACCTGAGTTCGTGAGTTTTACCGACTTTCCCAAGTTTCTCGATTTCGACCTAGATATTCATCCGCACATGAAAAATCATCAAGTTGCACCGTCCGGACCTGTATTCCATTAATGTTCGGTCCGGCCGCCCGGGTTCTGAGTTCATGAGTTTTACCGACTTTCTGGATTTCAACTCACATGGCCATCCGTGCATGCAAAACCATCAATTTGCACCATCCGAAAGTGTCTTCGATCAAGGTGACGTCCGGCCCCGGGACCCGAGTTCATGAGTTTTACCAACTTTACTAACTTTCTCGATTTTGACCCGGATGGCCATCCGTGCATGTAAAACTATCAAGTTGTACCGTTCGGACGGGTATTCCGTCAAGGTTCCGTCCGGCCCCCGGCACCCGACTTTGTGATTTTTATCGACTTTCCCGACTTTCTCGATTTTGACCCAGATGGCCATCCGTGCATTCAAAACCATCAAGTTGTACCGTCCGGACGTGTATTCCGTCAAGGTTCCGTTCGGCCACCCGGGACCCGAGTTCGTGAGTTTTAGCGACTTTCCTGACTTTCTCGATTTCGAACTAGATGGCCATCCGCTCATGCAAAACCATCAAGTTGTTCCATCCGAACCTGTATTCCGTAAAGGTCCCGTCCGACCGCTCGGGACCCAAGTTCGTGAGTTTTATCGACTATCCCGATTTCAACCCAGATGGCCATCCGTGCATGCAAAACCATCAAGTTGCACCATCTGGAGGTGTATTCCATCAAGGTTCCGTTCGGCCTCCCAGGACCCGAGTTCGTGAGTTTTACCGACTTTTGTGACTTTCTCGATTTCGACCCAGATGGCCAGCCACGCGTGCAAAACTATCAGATTGTATCGTCCGAACATGTATTCCGTCAAGGTTGTCTCTGGCCTCCCGAAACCCGAGTTCGTGAGTTTTACGGACTTTCCTGACTTTCTCGTTTTCGACCCACATGGCCTTACGTGCATGCAAAACCATCAATTTGTGCCATCCAAACATGGATTCCGTAACGGTCCCATCCTGCCGCTCGGGACCCGAGTTCATGACTTTTACCGACTTTCCTGATTTCAACCCAGATGGCCATCCGCGCATGCAAAATCATCAAGTTGCACCGTCTGGACGTGTATTCCGTCAAGGTTCCATCCGGCCTCCCGGGATCTGAGTTCGTGAGTTTTACCAACTTTCTCGACTTTCTCGATTTCGACCCAGATGGCCATCCGTGGATGTAAAACCATCAAGTTGTATCATCCGAACGTGTATTTCGTAAAGGTCCCGTGCGGTCGCCCGGGTCCCAAGTTTGTGAGTTTTACCAACTTTCCTGATCTCAACCTAGATGGTCATTTGCGCATGCAAAACCATCAAGTTGCATCGTCCGAACGTGTATTCCGTCAAGGTTCCGTCCGGCCTCACAAGACCCGAGTTCATGAGTTTTACCGACATTCTCGAGTTTCTTGATTTTGAACCTGATGGCCATCCGCGCATGCAAAACCATCAAGTTGTACCATCCGAACGTGTATTCCATAAAGGTCCCGTCCGGCCGCTCGGGACCTGAGTTCGTGAGTTTTACCGACTTTCCCAATTTCAACCCTTATTGCCATCCGCGCATGCAAAACCATCAAGTTGCACCATCCGAACGTGTATTCCATCAAGGTCCTGTCCGGCCCCGGGACCCAAGTTCGTGAGTTTTACCGACTTTCCTGACTTTCTTGATTTTGACCCAGATGGCCATCCGCACATGCAAAACTATCAAGTTGTACTATCCGCAAGTGTATTCCGTCAAGGTCTCGTCTGGTCGCCCGGGACCTGAGTTCGTGAGTTTTACCGACTTTCCCAATTTTTACTTAGATGGCCATTCACGCATGGAAAACCTTCTAGTTGCACCATCCGAATGCGTATTCCGTTAAGGTCCAGTTTGGCGTTCCGGGACCCGAGTTCATGAGTTTTCCTGACTTTCCAATTTCGACCCAGACTGGCCATCCACGTATCCGAAACAATCAAGTTGCATCGTCCGGACGTGTACTCCGTCAAGGCCTCGTATGGCCACCCGAGAATCGAGTTCGTGAGATTTACCGACATTCCTGACTTTCTCGATTTCAAATTAGATGGCAATCCGTGCATGCAAAATAATCAAGTTGCACTATACGCAAATGTATTCCGTTAAGGTCCCGTCTGGCCGCCCGGGACCGGAGTTCATCAGTTTTATCGACTTTCCCGAATTTCTCGATTTCGACCCACATATCCATCCGTCCATGCCAAACCATCAAGTTGCACTGTCTGGACCTGTATTCCATCAATGTTCCCTCCGGCCGTCCGGGACTTGAGTTCATGAGTTTTACCGACTTTCCCGACTTTCTCGATTTTGACCCAGATTGCCATTCGCGCATAAAAAACTATCAAGTTGTACTGTCCGGGCGTGTATTCCGTCAATGTTCCGTGTGGCCTCCCGTAACCCGAGCTCGTGAGTTTTACCGAATTTCTCGACTTTCTCGATTTTGACCCAGATGGCCATCCTCACATTCAAAACCATGAAGTTGTACCATCCGAACGTGTATTCCGTAAAGGTCCCGTCCGGCCCTCCCACCCGAGTTCGTGAGTTTTACCGACTTTCCCTACTTTCTCGATTTTGACCCAGATGGCCATCCACACATGCAAAATCATCAGGTTGCACCGTCCGGACGTGTATTCCGTCAAGATTCCGTCCGGCCTCTCGAGACCCGAGTTCGTGAGTTTTACCGACTTTCTCGATTTCGACCCAGATGGCCATCCGCGCATGCAAAACCATCAAGTTGTACCATTTGAACGTGTATTCTGTCAACACGTCCGGCCGCTCGGGACCCGAGTTAGTGAGTTTTACCAACATTTCCGATTTTTACTCAGATGGCCATCTACGCGTGGAAAACCTTCCATTTACACCATCCAAACCTGTATTCCGTCAAGGTCAAGTTCGGCGTTCCGGGACCCGAGTTCATGAGTTTTCCTGACTTTCCCAATTTCGACCCAGATGGCCATCCGTGCATGCAAAATCGTTAAGTTCCACCGTCCAGACGTGTATTCCGTCAAGGCCCCGTCTGGCTGCCCGAGACCCGAGTTCGTGAGTTTTTCCGACTTTCTCGATTTCGACCCAGATGACCATCCGCGCATGCAAAACCATCAAGTTGCACCATCCGTAAGTGTATTCCGTCAAGTTCCCGTCCGGCCGCCCGGGACCCGAGTTCGTGAGTTTTACCGACTTTACAGATTTTGACCCAGATGTCCATACGCGCATGCAAAACCATCAAGTTACTTCGTCCGGACCTGTATTCCATCATTGTTCCGTCGGTCCGTGCGGGACCCGAGTTCATGAGTCTTACCGACTTTCCCGACTTTCTCGATTCGACCCTGATGGCCATCCGCGCTTGTAAAACCATCAAGTTGTACCATCCGAACGTGTATTACGTAAAAGGTCCCGTCTGGCCGCCCAGGAACTGAGTTCGTGAGTTTATCGACTTTCCCATTTTCAACCCAGATGGCCATCAGCGCATGCCAAACCATCAAGTTACACCGTTCGAGCTGTATTCCATCAAGGTTCCGTCTGGTCCCGGGACCCGAGTTCGTGAGTTTTACCGACTTTCTCGAGTTTGACCCAGATGGCAATCCGCTCATGCAAAACCATCAAGTTGCACCGCCGGACGTGTATTCGATCAAGGTTCCGTTCGGCCTCTCGGGACCCGAGTTCGTGAGTTTTACCGACTATCCAAACTTTCTCGATTTCAACGCAGATAGCCATCCTCGCATGCAAAACCATCATGTTGTACCATCTGGACTTGTATTCCATCAAGGTCCCGTCTGGCCGCCCGGGACTCAAGTTTATGGGTTTTACCGACCTTCCTGATTTCGAACCAGATGGTCATCCGCGCATGCAAAACCATTAAGTTGCACAATCCGAACGTGTATTCTGTCAGCGTCCCGTCCGGCCGCTCGGGACCCGAGTTAGTGAGTTTTACCAAGTTTCCCGATTTTTACTCAGATGGCCATCCACGCATGGAAAACCTTCCAGTTTACCATCCGAACGTGTATTCCATCAAGGTCCAGTTCAGCATTCCAGGACCTGAGTTCATGAGTTTTCCTGACTTTCCTAATTTTGACCCAGATGGCCATCGGCGCATGCAAAACCATCAAGTTGCACCGTCCGAACGTGTATTTCGTCAAGCCCGTCCGGTCGCCCGAGACCCGAGTTCGTGAGTTTTTCCAACTTTCCCGAGTTTCTCGATTTCGACCCAGATGGCCTTCTGCGCATGCAAACCCATCAAGTTGCACCATCCGGAAGTGTATTCCGTCAAGGTCCCGTCCGACCGCCCGGGACCCGAGTTCGTGAGGTTTACCAACTTTTTCGACTTTCTCGATTTTGACCTAGATGTTCATTGGCGCATGCAAAACCATCAAGTTGCACCATCCGGACCTGTATTCCATCAATGTTTCGTCCGGCCGCCCAGGAACCGAATTCATTAGTTTTACCGACTTTCTCGATTTTGACCCAGATGACCATCAGCGCATGCCAAACCATCAACTTACACCGTTCGAACTTGTATTCCATCAAGGTTCCGTCCTGCCCCGGGCCCGAGTTCGTGAGTTTTACCGAGTTTCTCCACTTTCTTGATTTTGACCCAGATGGCTATCCGCACATGCAAAACCATCAAGTTGCACCGTCCGGACGTGTATTCCATCAAGGTTCCGTCCGGCCTCCCGGGACCCAAGTTCGTGAGTTTTATTGACTTTCTGGACTTTCTCGATTTCGATCCAGATAGCCATCCGCGCATGCAAAACCATCAAGTTATACCATCTTAACTTGTATTCCGTCAAGGTCCCGTCCGACCGACTGGGACCCGAGTTGGTTTTACCGACCTTCCTGATTCCGACACAGATGGCCATCCGCGTATGCATAACTATTAAGTTGCACAATCTGAACGTGTATTATGTCAACCTCCCCTCCGGCCGCTCGGGACCCGAGTTAGTGAGTTTTACCGACTTTCCTGATTTTTACTCAGATGGCCATCCACGCATGGAAAACCTTCCAGTTGCACCATCCGAACGTGTATTCCGTCAAGGTCCAGTTCGGCGTTCTAGGACCCGAGTTCATAAGTTTTCCTGACTTCCCAGTTTCAACCCAGATGGCCATCAGCGCATGCAAAACTATCAAGTTGCACCGTTCGGACGTGTATTCCATCAAGGCCCCGTCCGATCGACAGAGACCCGAGTTCGTGAGTTTTATCGACTTTCCCTAGTTTCTCGATTTTGACCTAGATGGCCTTCCACGCATGCAAAACCATCAAGTTGCACCATCAGGAAGTGTATTTCGTCAAGGTCCCGTCCGACCGTCCGGGACCCGAGTACGTGAGTTTTACCGACTTTCCCGATTTCAATCCAGATGGCCATCCGCGCATGCAAAACCATCAAGTTGCACCGTCTAGACGTGTACTCTGTCAAGGTTCTGGCCGGCCTCCCGGGACCCGAGTTCGTGAGTTTTACGGACTTTTCCGACTTTCTCGATTTCGACCCAAATAGCCATCCGTGCATGCAAAACCATGAAGTTATACCATCCGAACTTGTATTCCGTGAAGGTCCCGTGCGGCCGCCCGGGACCCGGGTTCGTGAGTTTTACCAACTTTCTCAATTTTGATCCAGATGGCCATCCGCGCCTGCAAAAACATCAAGTCGTACCGTCCAGACGTGCATTCCGTCAAGGTTCCGTCCGGCCTCCCAGGACCTGAGTTCGTGAGTTTTACCGACTTTCTTGATTTCGACCCGAGATGGCCATCCGCGGATGCAAAACCATCAAGTTGTACCATCCGAACGTGTATTCCGTAAAGGTCCCGTCCGGTCGCCTGGGACCCGAGTTCATGAGTTTTACTGACTTTCCCGATTTCAACCCAGATAGGCATCCGCGCATGCAAAATCATCAAGTTGCTCCGTCCGAACGTGTATTCCATCAAGGTTCCATCTGGCCTCCTGGGACCTCAGTTCGTGAGTTTTACCGACTTTCCTGACTTTCTCAATTTTGACCCAGATGGCCATCCATGCATGCAACGCCTTCATGTTGTACCATCTGAACGTGTATTCCGTAAAGGTCCTATGCGTCTGCCCGGGACCCGAGTTCGTGAGTTTTACCGACTTTCCCGATTTCAACCTAGATGGCCATCCGCACATGCAAAACCATCAAGTTGCACTGTCCGGATGTGTATTCCGTCGAGGTTCCGACCAGCCTCCCAGGACCCGAGTTCGTGAGTTTTACCGACTTTCTCAACTTTCTTAATTTCGACCCACATGGCCATCCGCGCATGCAAAACCATCAAGTTGTACCATCTGAACGTGTATTCCGTAAAGGTCCCGTCCGGCCGCCCGGGACCCGAGTTCGTGAGTTTTACCGACTTTCCCAATTTCAACCCATATGGTCATCCGCGCATACAAAACCATCAAGTTGCACCATCTGAACGTGTATTCCATCAAGGTCCCGTCAGGCCCCGGGACCCGAGTTTGTGAGTTTTACCGACTTTCTTGATTTTGACCCAGATGTCCATCCGCGCATGCAAAACCATCAAGTTTTACCATCCGCAAGTGTATTCCGTCAAGGTCCCGTCCGGCCGCTCGAGACCCGAGTTCGTGAGTTGTACCGATTTTCCTGACTTTTCTTATATTTACTCAGATGGCCATCCACGCATGGAAAACCTTCCAGTTACACCATCCGAACATGTATTCCGTCAAGGTCGAGTTCGGCGTTCCGGGACCCGAGTTCATGAGTTTTCCTAACTTTCCCAATTTCGATCCAGATGGCCATCCGAGCATGCAAGACCATCAAGTTGCACCGTCCGGACGTGTATTCCGTCACGGCCCCGTCCGGCCGCCCGAGACCTGAGTTCATGAGTTTTACCGACTTCCCAACTTTCTCAATTTCGACCTAGATATTCATCCGCACATGAAAAATCATCAAGTTGCACCGTCCGGACCTGTATTCCATTAATGTTCCGTCCGGCCGCCTGGGTTCTGAGTTCATGAGTTTTACTGACTTTACCGACTTTCTGGATTTCAACTCAGATGGCCATCCGCGCATGCAAAACCATCAACTTGCACCATTCGAAAGTGTCTTCGATCAAGGTGACGTCCGGCCCAGGGACCCGAGTTTATGAGTTTTACCGACTTTACTAACTTTCTCGATTTTGACCCGGATGGCCATCCGTGCATGTAAAACTATCAAGTTGTACTGTTCGGACGGGTATTCCGTCAAGGTTCCGTCCGGCCTGCCGGCACCCGACTTTGTGAGTTTTATCGACTTTCCCGACTTTCTCGATTTCGATCCAGATGGCCATTCCGTGCATGCAAAACCATCAAGTTGTACCGTCCGGACGTGTATTCCGTCAAGGTTCCGTTCGGCCACCCGGGACCCGAGTTCTTGAGTTTTAGCGACTTTCCTGACTTTCTCGATTTCGAACAAGATGGCCATCCGCTCATGCAAAACCATCAAGTTGTTCCATCCGAACCTGTATTCCGTAAAGGTCCCGTCCGACCGCTCGGGACCCAAGTTCGGGAGTTTTATCGACTATCCCGATTTCAACCCAGATGGCCATCCGCGATGCAAAACCATCAAGTTGCACAATCCGGAGGTGTATTCCATCAAGGTTCCGTTCGGCCTCCCAGGACCCGAGTTCGTGAGTTTTACCGACTTTCGCGACTTTCTCGATTTCGACCCAGATGGCCAGCCGTGCATGCAAAACCATCAGATTGTATCGTCCGAACGTGTATTCCATCAAGGTTGCGTCTGGCCTCCCGAAACCCGAGTTCGTGAGTTTTATGGACTTTCCCGACTTTCTCATTTTCGAACCAGATGGCCTTACGTGCATGCAAAACCATCAATTTGTACCATCCAAACATGGATTTCGTAACGGTCCCATCCTGCCGCTCGGGACCTGAGTTCATGACTTTTACCGACTTTCCTGATTTCAACCCAGATGGCCATCCGCGCATGCAAAACCATCAAGTTGCACCGTCCGGACGTGTATTCCGTCAAGGTTCCGTCCGGCCTCCCGGGATCTGAGTTCGTGAGTTTTACCAACTTTCTCGATTTCGACTCAGATGGCCATCCGTGCATGCAAAACCATCAAGTTGTATTATCCGAACGTGTATTCCGTAAAGGTCCTGTGCGGTCGCCCGGGTCCCAAGTTTGTGAGTTTTACCGACTTTCCTGATCTCAACCTAGATGGTTATTCGCGTATGCAAAACCATCAAGTTGCATCGTCCGAACGTGTATTCCGTCAAGGTTCCGTCCGCCTCACAAGACCCGAGTTCATGAGTTCTACGACTTTCTCGACTTTCTTGATTTTGAACCTGATGGCCATCCGCGCATGCAAAACCATCAAGTTGTACCATCCGAACGTTGTATTCCCATAAAGGTCCCATCCGGCCGCTCTGGACCGAGTTCGTGAGTTTTACCGACTTTCCTAATTTCAACCTTTATTGCCATCCGCGCATGCAAAACCATCAAGTTGCACCATCCGAAACGTGTATTCCATGAAGGGTCCCGTCCGGCCCCGGACCCAAGTTCGTGAGTTTTACCGACTTTCCCGACTTTCTTGATTTTGACCCAGATGGCCATCCGCGCATGCAAAACTATCAAGTTGTACCATCCGCAAGTGTATTCCGTCAAGGTCCCGTCTGGTCGCCCGGGACCCGAGTTCGTGAGTTTTACCGACTTTCCCAATTTTTACTTAGATGGCATTCACGCATGGAAAACCTTCTAGTTGCACCATCCGAATGTGTATTCCGTCAAGGTCCAGTTTGGCGTTCCGGGGACCCGAGTTCATGAGTTTTCATGACTTTCCCAATTTCGACCCAGACTGGCCATCCACGTATGCGAAACAATCAAGTTGCATCGTCCGGACGTGTACTCCGTCAAGGCCTCGTATGGCCGCCCGGGAGTCGAGTTCGTGAGATTTACCGATATTCGTGGCTTTCTCGATTTCAAATTAGATGGCAATCCGTGCATGCAAAATAATCAAGTTGCACTATACACAAGTGTATTCCGTCAAGGTCCCGTCTGGCCACCCGGGACCGGAGTTTGTCAGTTTTATCGACTTTCCCGAATTTCTCGATTTCGACCCACATGTCCATCCGCCCATGCCAAACCATCAAGTTGCACTGTCTGGACCTGTATTCCATCAATGTTCCCTCCGGCCGTCTGGGACTAGAGTTCATGAGTTTTACCGACTTTCCCGACTTTCTCGATTTTCATCCAGATTGCCATTCGCGCATAAAAAATCATCAAGTTGTACTGTCCGGGCGTGTATTCCGTCAATATTCCGTCTGGCCTCCCGTAACCCGAGCTCGTGAGTTTTACCGAATTTCTCGACTTTCTCGATTTTGACCCAGATGGCCATACTCACATTCAAAACCATGAAGTTGTACCATCCGAACGTGTATTCCATAAAGGTCCCATCCGGCCCCGGGACCCGAGTTCGTGAGTTTTACCGACTTTCCCGATTTTTACTCAGATGGCCATCTACGCGTGGAAAACCTTCCATTTATATCATCCGAACCTGTATTCCGTCAAGGTCAAGTTCGGCGTTCCGGGACCTGAGTTCATGAGTTTTCCTGACTTTCCCAATTTCGACCCAGATGGCCATCCGTGCATGCAAAACCGTTAAGTTCCACCGTCCAGACGTGTATTCTGTCAAGGCCCCGTCTGGCCGCCCGAGACCCGAGTTCGTGAGTTTTACCGACTTTCTCGATTTCGACCCAGATGGCCTTCCGTGCATGTAAAACCATCAAGTTTCACCATCCAGACATGTATTCCGTCAAGGCCCTATCCGGCCGCCCGGGACCCGAGTTCGTGATTTTTACCGACTTTCCTGACTTTCTCGATTTTGACCCAGATGGCCATCCATGCATGCAACGCCATCATGTTGTACCATCTGAACGTGTATTCCGTAAAGGTCCTGTGCGTCTGCCCGGGACCCGAGTTCGTGAGTTTTACCGACTTTCCCAATTTCAACCTAGATGGCCATCCGCACATGCAAAACCATCAAGTTGCACTGTCCGGATGTGTATTCCGTCGAGGTTCCGACCGGCCTCCCGGGACCCGAGTTCGTGAGTTTTCGACTTTCTCAACTTTCTTAATTTCGACCCACATGGCCATCCACGCATGCAAAACCATCAAGTTGTACCTTCTGAACGTGCATTCCGTAAAGGTCCCGTCCGGCCGCCCGGGACCCGAGTTCGTGAGTTTTACCGATTTTCCCAATTTCAACCCATATGGTCATCCGCGCATGCAAAACCATCAAGTTGCACCATCTGAACGTGTATTCCATCAAAGTCCCGTCAGGCCCCGGGACCCGAGTTTGTGAGTTTTACCGACTTTCTCGAGTTTCTTTATTTTGACCCAGATGTCCATCTGCGCATGCAAAACCATCAAGTTGTACCATCCGCAAGTGTATTCCGTCAAGGTCCCGTCCGGCCGCTCGGGACCCGAGTTCGTGAGTTTTACCGACTTTCCTGACTTTTCTTATTTTTACTCAGATGGCCATCTACGCATGGAAAACCTTCCAGTTACACCATCCGAACATGTATTCCGTCAAGGTCAAGTTCGGCGTTCCGGGACCCGAGTTCATGAGTTTTCCTAACTTTCCCAATTTCGATCCAGATGGTCATCCGCGGATGCAAGACCATCAAGTTGCACCGTCCGGACATGTATTCCGTCACGGCCCCATCCGGCCGCCCGAGACCTGAGTTCGTGAATTTTACCGACTTTCCCGACTTTCTCGATTTCGACCTAGATATTTATCCACACATGAAAAATCATCAAGTTGCACCGTCCGGACCTGTATTCCATTAATGTTCCGTCCGGCCGCGCGGGTTCTGAGTTCATGAGTTTTACGACTTTACCGACTTTCTGGATTTCAACTCAGATGGTCATCCGCGCATGCAAAACCATCAACTTGCACCATCCGAAAGAGTCTTCGATCAAGGTGACGTCCGGCCCCGGGACCCGAGTTCATGAGTTTTACCGACTTTACTAACTTTCTCGATTTTGACCCGGATGGCCATCCGTGCATGTAAAACTATCAAGTTGTACCGTTCGGATGGGTATTCCGTCAAGGTTCCGTCCGGCCTCCCGGCACCCGACTTTGTGATTTTTATCGACTTTCCTGACTTTCTCGATTTTGACCCAGATGGCCATCCGTGCATGTAAAACCATCAAGTTGTACCGTCCGGACGTGTATTCCGTCAAGGTTCCGTTCGGCCACCCGGGACCCGAGTTCGTGA